>KL280886.1:329-14155 GCA_000699545.1 Podiceps cristatus | reverse complement strand
CCCCGTAGGAAAACTGAACAAAAAGGGCAGAAAACATGACACGAACAAACCCGTCTGGGGCATCAATAGCAAAGCCTCAGGTAAAGGCTTTTGCCAGGTGCCGTTGAGCTACCCGACATGTGGCACCTAACAGCATCCAACGCTCCCTGCAACACCCCTGCATCGGCACGGCCACCCCGTCCCAGCACTCCTCCCCTTGCATTGGATCTGGGGAGCAGATTGAACGTGCCGTGGATGCAACACTCATCCACCAGTGTCCTCACCTGCACCACGGAAACCCAGCAGAAGCCCACATGAGACAGAGGAGAAAGCCCTCAACCAGGTTTTGCAAACTCTGGAGCTAGCTAGAGCTGTCACCCTTGCCCAATTCAGGCCCCAACCGTAAAACAAGCTCCACAATAGTGTTATTTATTTTTTTTAAGTCACAAATTATTTCCAGCAGCAGGAGGGTGGAAGGATGCAGCATGCTGGACCCTGCTTGCCGGCACTGAGCCAGTCTCATAAATGGTTGGCAGCCGGCAGAGCAGAAAACCCATTTCTATTGAAATGAGCTTGTTACTACTAATTTTTACTGGCTTCCTGGTTGATTCATAAAGTTTTGTTGGGTTTTTTTGTTCGGTTGGGTTTTTTGTAGATCTCCGAAAGCAATTCCTGAGACACTTGGGGAAAACCGAGCCCTGGCCTTCCCATGAAGGGCTGCTCCTGCACCCCGGCACAGGTGAACGCATTTCCCTCACCATTACTGCATCTTGTTTTCAGGGCTTCATAAAATCTTACTAGAACGAGTCCTCAGGTTTTTGAACAGGCCAAAATCAAAACCTCGTGGATTCAGTTTTACCATTATCAGCCCTGTGGCAGAAATAGCTCGAGACTTCAAGGGCAGCTGCAGACACACCTTTTATAGGGACAGTTTGGGTCCGAGATATTAAACTCCCCATTTTCACATCTTCTCTCAGCTGGATGCACCAAGTTGTTGCACTAGACAAAACCAGAGAGATCTAATCTGGGAGCCTGAGCTTTTTATAATTACCAGCGACTATTAGCTGTGAGATATGGCACAGGTTTGCCTGCTGATCTTTCCTCATCGCCTGCGTGGACGAGAGCTCCTCTTTTTGGCCGGGCAAAGACAGCCAAAGCAATGCTCCCGGCGAACACCGTAAGGGCCATGACAGTTTTACTCCATCAAAACCCCCAAACCAGACTGTACAAGCAATGCACCCCCGCTTAGCAGGGAGATGGGCCCCTGGACACGAGCTGAGAGCATCATCGGCCAAGCTGAGCCCCAGAGGAGGAGGAGGATGCTCCGGGAACCAGCCCACCCAGCGCCATCTCACAGCATCACTTCTGTCCATGTGATATTTCATAACGTCTTTAATACTTCAGTACAGCACTTCCCATATGCTTTGCTTATTGTTTAGACTTAATTAGCGTTAAGACCTTTCCCGACACATTTGTTTCCCTTTTCCAAGTGTTGGACCCTAAAGAAACCTGCAGCACTGAGCACAAAGCAAGGGGCTACTCAGTGTAACTTCACAGGTCCCTTTTTGCCCAACATCAGGCTATACCATGGCTTCTCTGGATCTCAACAAGAAGGGGGAAAAAAAAAACCACAAACATGTATCTCATTTTCAGATACAGCTCACTTTAGGGCTCAAAGACCAACAAATATAAAAGGCACTGGAAGAGTTCAGGATGCAGTGACTGTGTGCAGGGGAAGATGCCACGGTGCTCGCAAAGGCATCGCTGGGACGAGCAACACAACGTCATTTTTTCAGAAGAGAGGGGAAGCAGAGCCAGGGGAGTTCCCAGTCACCACTGCCCTTGTTTGCCTTCCCTGCCGCCGGTGCGGGACAGGGCGGGCAGGGATGCTCCGAGATCCCACAGCTTTTCCGCAGGGGCAGATGAATCAACTGCCTCCTTCTTCCAAGTGGACAAACTTGCGTTCAGCTGGTGCAGGATCTCCCGAATGGACTACTGCCCGTGTGCAGCGCCAGGCACTCAGCCCCCAGAACAGGCCATGCTTTGTAACAGCCAGAGGGACAAAAAGAAAAGGAAATAAAAGAAAGAAAAGCAATGTGCTCTGAATAGCACATCCATCCTTTGGGACCCTCGGAGACAGGTGCAATATATCTAAAGACAACGCAGCATTATCATCACCCACCAACCAGACACCCAAGTGCTACACCTCTGTGCAGGTATCTATGGGACTTTTTTGGAAACCCTTCAGTCAATGCTTTTTTTCTTTATTAAACAGACAACAGCGGTTTGCATCACTATGTGTGAAAACATAAAGCAGCTGGCATGTTTTTTAAAAAGTCTTTAACATTCTTTGGCTCCTCAAATGGAAAAATCTCAGCAAATGAGACCTCAGTAAATGGAAAGAGCTGAAAAATAGCCTTTGTGTTGGCGCATTTTGCTCCCGCTAATGGAATACGTAGATAAAACCGACACAGTTGTGTCTCAAACCCTTCCGCTGCTGCTGTGAGAAACCCTGCCCAGGCATCCCCAGCGTGGTCCTCCTTGCATCGAGAGATGCCCCCGCAGCAGGACGAAGCCTCCAGCTCCTCCTCCGGCCTCTAAAGCACAACGCGAGGAAAGGGCAGCCTGATCCTCCCCAGCCGCTAAAGAGCACTTAGGAGGAGGAACATCTCCAAACCCATAAAACCCCAACACAGGCGAAGGGGAGGGCAGCAACCAGCACAGCTCTTCAAAGCCCAGGCGGGGAGATGACCAAGCTGCAATGGGTCCAGCCGAGCGCCAGCGTCCAGCTGGGAGAGCAAATGTCACACGAGGGCACTTGTGTGAACGGCCATTCAGAGAGGGAAGGAGGGCTTTGCTCTGGGAACGGCGCTTGGAGCAGGATGGGGAGGGCTGGGGGATGCTGCAGGGCAGGACCACGCGGGCTCCGCTCCAGGCAGCCCTTGTAGCATCACAAAAGGCCTCCTGCTCCCTCAGGAACAGAAAACTGCTGCGAAGAAAAATACAAATTCTCTACTGATCCTGCTCTCTTGCACTGTTGGGAATTTGACTTTTTGGCAGATTTCGTACATGGGTTTTTATAACCTGAAATATGACATACCAAGTGCACAGAGAAGCATCGCAGCCCGCCTGTTCTCAGCCAAAGTTTGCATCCCCGTGGAGAGGTAGGAACAGGTTTTAGTGGATGAGGGAATTCAGGTCTGGTCAGAGTTAATTCTTACACATTAAAAAAAAATAATAAAGTGGTATGTTTACTTATCACCGGCTAAACAAGGAGTCCAATTCACAGCCGGACCCCTGCACTGCATTATTTTAGGGGGGATGGCTGCATCCCGACACAATGCGCTGGAGACCGCGCCATCGCCGCCGCGGGGTGGCAATATCAGGCGCCCGGGGCGTGATGCTGGATCGGGGTGGCTCAGCACCCGGCCACAGCTCAGCCTCCCTCTGCTGCCACCCAACTTGAGACACAACCATAAACCCCAAAATGGGCTGATCCCCGGTGCCCTGCGCACCGGCAATGGGGGCGTTGAAACAACCACACGGCAAACCGCTGTCGCCGGCACGAGCTGCTTGCCTCGAAACGGCTGAAAAAAGGCTGATTAAGGAGATGCTCAAACAGGAACAGGGCTTTGGTTTTAATTGCATTTACATCCTCTGATGCTGCTGGTATTTTCCCATAAGCAAAGCCCAGGAGGACAAACCAAAGCGATGCTCAGCTTCTCACCAAAGGAAAAGCACCTCCGGGAAGGATCAGTGCAGCAGCAACGTGCTCCAGTGCTTCAACGCTGGAGACCATTTAATCCCTGCTCCAGCCCCAGGAGCTGCAAAGGCCATTACAAGTCAGCATTTAGCAGCTCTGGAAGAGGTCAGCCAAGACAGGCATTTCCATGTGAAATGTTTTTGTTCTTACAGGAAAAAAAAAAAATCAAACAGGAATTCAACAGTTCTCAGCATCCGAAGCCCAGACCCCAGCGCCGGCAGTGCACTGCACAATTTCCCATCAAGCTCCCCCCTCCGAGCGCTCAGCCCCATCGCAATGCATTTGTCCAGGCTAAAACCACCCACTTTCTGTGGGAATCAACCACGGGAAAGGCGTAGCACAGGAGGCAGAGCGAGTGCAGCCCGCTGCTGGGGCAAGCGCCACCCAAGCCCCTGCCCCACGAGCAAGGCGGGACCTTGGCGAGCCGATGTCCCTCCTCATCCTCGATCCCCACCCAATCCCTCCATCCCCGCACGGGACAAGGAGGCAGCACGCTCCTCTCCTCCCTCCCGGTGCCCACGGCACAGCAGGACACACGGCAGCGCTCGGCGGGGCCGGGAATCACAGCAGCCGCGTGCCTAATCCCCTCCGATCCCAAGCACTTTGGAGGGACAAAGAGCCGAGTCTCCTTTGCCAGTAAATTGAACCTGCGGTTCCAGGGGCTCGAGGCACTTCAAAGCCTGCAGCAGCCCGGCCAGCGGCAGTAAAGGGATGTACTTTTCGGCTGTCGAGCAGCAAAGTAAAATCCACACAAATAAGCAGTGTTCCAGAAAACCAGGTTTAACCATCAGCAGCTCCGAACGACGGGGGATGTTTTTCCTGAAGCTTTTTTTTTTTTTTTTTTCCTTCCTCCTCCTTTCCAGTTTGTCTTGGGGTATTTTTTTTTTTTTATTACTTCTTACTAAAACACGTCTTGAGCTCCCACACCGCACACCCCTTTCAGGTCTGAGCATCCTCCAGAGGTAAAATGCTGAGTTAGGTATTGGAGTCTGGGAAAGGAGGTGCCTTTGATGAATAGCAAACCTACAGACTTCAATCGTTTCGGTGAGCGCCACAGATTTAATAAGTTATTTCCGTGGAAAACCTTAGTAACTCAGTTATGAATCAAGCCTATAAACACCTCTCACTCATCAAAGTGCCACAAAAAAAAAAAAAAAATCTATTACTGTAACTGTGAATACAAGCCTCTCTCTACAGGTCCCTGTAAGAAGCCAAAATTCCTCCTTCAAAACATTCACCATTTTCAAAGGTCATAAATACACTATGTCCAGTATTCAGCAAATCCATTTAAAAAGCAAAACACAGGCACAGAGAAAAAGTAAAGTTCAAACAAAGACGTACCATCAGATACGCACTGTTTAAAAGACACAACCGGAGTTACATCAAAAGAACTTTTACTACCTAGAAAACCATATCCAACTGCTAATAGGGTGCAAGAATGTAATGTTTTGGCTACAAAGATTAAACTAATTTACTTTTAAGTAACTTGCTTACTTCCTGATGTTGGTTTTTTTTTTTTTTTTTTTTTTTTTTAAGTGTGATGCTTAGGTGCTGGGAGAAGTAAGGGATGTGATTATTCTGTGATTCAAGGCCAAACATCATAACTACTCAATGAACCACAGACAAAAACATATTTTATCTGGGTGTTGTACTTACTCCAAGAACTTCTAGGCTGAAAACATACCGGCAAGCTGCGAAAAGCCATCCCAGTTCCAGGTAAGGGAGGGAGAGAAAGGGCAACTCTCTCTCCTTCTCCGCAGAAACGTATCGAGAAATTCAGCGTACTGCCTACAAGGAAACGGTGCTCCCCAAATACTGCCCGTGGTACCTTCACTTCAGGGCATCATCCTGCCCGGCGCCATCACGGCAATCTCCTTCAGAGCCGGGGAGCTGTGCGTACACACACAAATGCAGAGGCATCATCTGCAAAGCAGCTTTAATCTCTGCATTAGGCACGGGGCCAAATATTGGTAAGACCAACCTTCTTCCACCCCTGTGCAACAGGGACTCTGCGTTACTCCAGAGAAACGAGCCTGAGGCTCTGGCAGCCAGTTTTGCTTTTTTCCTCCTCCTTCTTCAGGGTCAGCTCTCATTGCCCACATTTTTCTAAGTGCTACCTGTGTTGGAGGGTTAAAGCCGTAGTACCGGCCATCACCATAAATGAAGAGGAAAGATGTTCTCGCACGTGAAGTAAAGCAAGCAATGGACAGCGACGGGGCAAGTTTCAGCTCGATTCACAGCCACCCCATCTACCCTGGGAAAACACAGCCTCCCTGGCTCCTCGCAGGGAAGAACACATGGGAGGGAGTCCACCACCGTTTCATCAGCTCGGATGAGGAGTATCACCGGAGCTGTCTTAACTGAAGACGATCCTGGGGGCAAGCGGGTCCTTGGGACACAGCAGCCTCAGTCAAATGCAGGATGCTGTGGGAGCATCCTCCCGTCCTCCCCGCTCAGCGCCATCAGTGCACTGGAGAAATACATTGCTCTTGTGCAAAGCATTTGTATGACTAATAACGAAGGGACATTTCTTCATCTCCCAATCCAGAAGATGCCTTCCCTCCTGGAAGACAGTATTTTTGGAGGCAGGTGATGATGCTCTCTCACTGCACAGGATGCAAAGCCTCAGAACAATCTTTATTTCCCTTCTTGGGAGACCTTCAGCACAAACCATCTCTTTCCCCATCTCCAGCGAATTCCCCACTGGTCCCTCACCCTTCACAAAATTAATTTCCCCTCCCCACGTCACTAACCTGGCTCAGCTCCAAATTAATTTCAAAACCAAAAGGCTTGCATTGCGAACTCATAACCCATAGGATATTTTTTACGAACAGGTGTCGCTTGCTTCAGAGAGCCTTCTACAGCTGTATGGCCACTGCTGAAATGTCATCCTCCTTCCGGAGGCCCGCGCTCTGCACGGATGGAGTCACCAGCACCCCTCCGGCTTCTCCAGGCGGCACATTGGGTACAGGTGGCAAAATGAAGGTGTATCGTCACCCAAGCGTGGTCATCCACAAGCTCTACAAAAGCGATCTCCTGCAGACCTCAACCCTACAGCTGTCGGGCTTGGTAGCCCAACATGGGCTGCCTGCAGGGTTTGGAGAAACAAAACCTGTAATGGAGAAACAACGCCATGCAGGGAGCGTCTTCCCCAGCCTCGATCTAAGTGCTTTTTCTTCAATTGGTAAGGAAGGGTGTATTTGCTCAGTCTCAGTGCTCCGGACAACGCTTTCAGCTGCATATTAACAACCCAGGTGGAGTACTCTCGGCTGGGTTATGTTGCTCGCGGATGAAGGAGTGCCATCAACAGGCTTTGGACACAATGAGGAGCCCACCCGGCTGTGGGATCAATGATCACTTCCCTCTTCTGCTCCAAAGAAAAAAGTATTGGAACTCCAGGAGCTGCCACCTAAGCCACCCGCTGTGGCAAGCACAAACGTAATGCAAAAGAAACCACGGCCCTACTGTAAATTCAGAGGCTCCAGTGGATATATCATCAACCCAGAAAGACGTTTGCTGTAGAACAGAACAGCACACCTGCATCTCTCTGAAAGGGACAGGCACGGAAAGCCCAAGGATGCCGTCTCCAAGAGCTTCCCCACCTCCCCTTTCAGGGGTTACTTCCGTGATTCACCCTGTAGTTCCCAAAATTGCCTTTGACGTCAACCCCAGGCAGGGCTGGAAGCTGCAGGCGAACAAACCCAAAGCAAAGGTAGGTTATCGGTTCTTGAAGCTATTGAACTTTCTGAAGTTCTCCCAGCCACCGGGAAGGATGCTGCTGCGTGGTCACACTCTCCGATGGGGATTCCAACATTCACGGCTGTCCAGAGCCACGTGGGGAAAACCTTCACACCAACAAAGAATTCTTCTCTGAAGCACACTGGAAAATAGATGCACTTTATTTCCTGTTGGCAAACTAAAACTATGGAGGAAAAATGTTTCATATAAAAACATCTGACAAAGCACCTCCAGGATGTATTTTTTTGCATCAAAGAAGTAGCTCTTGGCAACAGGCTCACTCCTCCAACAAGAAAAGTTTTTAGCCAAACCCTGATTGTTATAGACTGTGCAGGGTAAGACACGCCAGCGAACTTAAAGTTAAATATGAAAGAAAAAGGAAACCAAAACCATTACTGGCCCAAATAAACATCTGTCTGTGATTAAACTGGATGCACAGCTATGCTCTGCCTTTTTTTTTTTTTTTTTTTTTTTTTTTATAAATTGGATTTATGTTTCTGCAATAGGATGAGAGGAAGAAAGGATGAAAAGACTCCATGGTGCTGCTGGGTCAGACCCATCCTGCAGCACCCAGCCCCCGGTGCTGTCACCCCGAGCCGGCACGGGCGCCCAGGGCTGCGGTGGGAGCCTGGCACCAAGACGCGCCAAAGTCAAAGGCCACCATCAGAAACCAACTTTTCACCCCCAGAAGAAATTGCTGCCCTATTAATGAGAAAAATATCTTTTTTTTTTTTTTTTTTTTTCCCCTATTAACAGGTAATTTCATGATCTCTCCCCCAATCTGGAAAGGGCAATGTTTGCCCAGTTTCCACACATATCCGCCTTACATATTTAATAGGCGCTTTTTTTTTTTTTTCCTACTCCTAACACACAGGATCTTCATAAATTTCCTTGTTAGCATAAATCCCTGCAGTCTGTTATTTCTGGGGGGAGAGGAAGAGAGACGTTCACTTTCTCCATTCAGTGGGTTTTAAAATATGTTTCCTTAAATTCACCCTAAATATTGCTAGAAGCAGAAAAAACCCTCTGTTTTTTGCTTTGGAGCTGTGGCATCGCTTCAGCGGGGCTGAGTCATCAGCCGGGACGGATGGGCACGCTCCTGCCTTCTTCCTCCCTTGGGGGGTACGGGCACCCTGCTCCCCAAATCCAACACCCCCAGTCCCACCACTGCTCTGCAAGCAACCTCTCCACCTTCCCGGGCCTTGAAAAAAATCCAACATCATTTAAATTGGCTGCAGCCCATTCAGTCTCTCTTTGTTTCTCCTCTCTCTCTGTTAATTCACAACTATCCTCCAGCAACTTCGGAGGGGACAACACAGAGCAAGTCACTGAGCTCATCTCTACATGGAGCCCGTCATCTTCTAGACTTCGGCAGAGCTGCTCGGAGCAGACTCACGCGTGCGCCTCCACTTTCGGGTACAGCTCCCCGCCGCTCCGGAGTGCGGAGAGGAATTCATCACTCCTCCAACAAACCACCAGCTCACAATTTCTTCTTTCAGGTGCAGATTCCCAGCTACAAATGGGTTCACCAGAGCTGAAACTCTTGAAGAGTTTTAGCACACAGGAAGTGAATTTATTTCAAAGTCTAAAAAAAAAAAATCATGTTTTTGGAAAAATCTAAAGCAGCATCTCTTCTGGCCTCCTGCAAAGCCTCTTGCTGGTGGTGCAACCTCCCCATACCAGCCCCATCTGTCCCTGCTCTCCTCTTCTCAGCTCTCACTTCTCCCCTGGTAGCACTTCTCTCTGCTCCGGTGTGCTACCCAGCACTGAGCCGCCCTTACTTCTCCTGGCTGAAGTCTGCCCAGTGTTGAGCATCCCCCAACTCTGGGCACCGGCTTGGCCGGTCCATGGCAGGAGGACCGGGTGCAGGATGTGGTCCCCCGGCGCGCTGCAGAGCTGAAGGGAGGCGGGTTGGACATGGATACCCGCACTCGGCAAGGAGTCCTTTCCCTCTGGAAAACCCTGCCACACACAGGGCTCGAGCCTCGCGGGCAACATCAGTTCACAAAGGCATTTCCATACGAACAATGAAACTTTCCGAGCAAACACTGGTATGACTCCCAATTAAGCGAGGAGTAACGAGCAGGCATGTAGGGACACATGAGACAGGCTGTAGTGATGAGTGGCTCATTTTGAGGAAAACCAGCTGTCATAAGAGCTCAGCCCTGACTGCTGCAGGCATAGTCTTTGTTAAGCGCCGTCAATGGAGACACCCAGCCGCTGTGGGACCTCTGGACGCTGGCTGGGGACTTCGCTGCGAGGCAGCAGTGAGTTGCCCCCCCCACTACCTGTCTGCTCCTACAGCTAATTACTCAGCCTTATTTATTACTGCTCCAAAGAAAACCGATGCCCCAACATTTCTGCACTCTCTAGAGGATGGACAAGCTGCTCCAGCGGCCATGAGCAACGGTCAAGTCAGCCTATGACTTGGTCAAGCGATGGTCAAGTCTTAGAGCGATGGTCAAGTCTTGGAGACCTACGGGAGGCTCCCAAGCAGCAATACCACCCTTCCCCTCCTGCATGGTCCTTAGGACCTTCAGAATTTAATGCCACCACTAAGGAAAACTCTGGTCACTACTCGTAGGAATTCATGGGGCTTTTTTGAATTAGTCTGTCTGAAAGACAGACTGACACAGCGTGCTATGCAAGGGGAGTGCCGAGGAGCGGGGGTATTTTTTAGAGAGGGTCCCTCGGGGGGAAGGTGAGGGATAGCCCTGTGGAATTTAGGGGAAGGCAGGGAATCCCAAAGCCCGTGGCCCACAGCATCTGCTCCAGCACGTCCCCACCATACTGAACCAGTTCCCGCAGCAGCAGCGCAGCCTCTCTACAAGCCTGGCAAGTCTAACGGGTACAGCAGCTTCTTGGCATGCAGTAGAGGAGCCAAGGCTGAAGGGAAAAAAAAAAATTACTACAAATGTTCCACCAATTATGAGTCACGAGGCTGAGCCTGTGCTTCTGCCTTGCCGGATTTTGCCCTTTCCCTGGTATTTCCCCAGCTCCGGCCGGGGGAGCAGCAAGGACGGCAACACCGGCCAAGGCTCTGCCGGCACCAGGGGACAGGCACAACCCCAGATAGGGGAACCACCTGGGCTCAAAATACAACTCCCAAACCAGCAGGTTTTCTACCCCTCTGCTCCCCAGGCGTACATGGCTGCAGAAATAAATCTAATGAGGAAAAGATGGAGCCCCTCTTCATACTCCCACAAGCCTGAACGTGACGATGCTTCCGCTCAGAAGATGGAAGCTTTGGGATCAAACACCTCCAAGTGTCTTTTCCCACCAACCCAGATCTTCCCAAGCCGTCGCACCTCACTGAGAAATGAGGAGCATCCCCAGTCCGAGGGAAATGCCGTGGCTGAGCACTGATCCTTGGACAGGCAGCTTCATTTCACAACCTGAGTGCTTTTAACCTCAGATGAAGAGGACTCTGGGGTATTATCCACCGATCCAGTTCATGACACAGAAGGTCGCACCCACACTACTCCCAACTTGTGCTTCCAGTTAGCAATGAATGTTACGGCACGCCTGCTAGTTCACTGAAGACGTTTTCCTATTTTTAAACGTGACGTTATAGCCACGAAAAGGTCTACTTCAAAAAGAGTTGTTTTGGTTTTTGGAGTGTTTGGGATTTTGTTTGTTTGTTTGGGGGTTTTTGGTTTTGTTTTAAAATTTATACATATGACAGAGATGATCTTTTGACTTCATGCTAAAACTTCCTGTTTAGAAGTTCGAGTAAACGAACAACAGCAGAAGAATGGTTCTCTTTGTTATCCAAAATTGAATTTTGTGGTTTTAGTAGGAAAGCCTTTTTTTTGATGATCAAAGCCGAAGAAATAAATAGTAGTGGCTTGATGCTAGATCCAAAATGTACTTATTTTTGGAATGGGAGTTAAACACGTATTGAGCTCCGTCGGTACACGTAAGAAAAGGCGGGGAAGACCACGTGCTTTGTGTATCATTTGCACAGGCCTACATTTCAAGCAGACCTATTAAATAAGTTGAAATGGAGAATAAACAAACTGAAACATGGCAGATTGACTAGAGTCTACGTGATTTTCTTTCCTTTTACTTCCCTGTGATGACAAGTATGGGTTAACTTCAGTGAAGCTCTTATCCTCTTTCAGCAATTGCAAGCACTGGGGAAAAATAAATCACACAGCCCCAGACTCTTATTAAAAGTTACACCATTGGAAATTACACAGGGGGAGAGGAGGTATCCGATTTCAGTACAATCTCGGTCACATGTTATCATTGTATTGTTCAAGTAAAAGTTACAATCTCTCTTCTATACCAGAAAACCCACCAGATGTCCCATAAAGGACTCAGCTGTGAGAGAAGCTAAACCATTACATCCATAGGAACCTCGGTTTCCAAACTTGGCTGCTGTAATTAATGGCAATTATCAAGTTACGATAAAAGCCATGGGCACGGGGAGCTTTACAGACGTGTATCCAGCCCGAGGAATGTTTGTTAGGAACTGCAAACACATATTTATTATAGCACAACCCCGAACAATCCGACTCCTGGCTATCAATTGTTCCCCTGCTATGGACGCTTGGCAGCACAACAAAAGCAAGGCGGGCCGGCACGCTGGATTCGGCACGCGGCAGCACCGCGGCAAAACCCACTGCGGCAGGAGAACCTTAAAGGAGAAGGGGAAGGGAAAATCCCCAGAGGGAAACACGCCACCATGCCATGACACCACCGCGATACCGTGCTCTTTAAACGCTCTTTAAAGTGCTGCAGAGTTGGGATCGGCTTAAAACACCCCAAGGAAGCCGCAGGTCTCACCAAACCCGCCCAGGTCTCCCCAACCCCGCCATCAGCTCTTGCAGGCGGAGAACGAGAAGCGAAAAGCCGTGGCTGACGGAGCAGTACTCCAAGGGTCCCCTCCACCGTCAACTTACAGCATCCCCCGTCCACGCGCTCGGCACTGAGATGCCCAAGTCCTACCCCACCACAAAGCCCAGCCCAGACGCTGAAGGAGGCACGTGGGGCTTCACCAGGATGAAGGTTTGTCCACCTCCATCTCAGCTCTCAGACCACTGACCAAGTAATTTCTTACACAGAAATTAAACCCAGTCCTATCGGCAGGTCCCTCCTGCCCCCCATGCAATCAGCCCCCGGCCTGGGATGATAAAGACAGGAAAGGATCACCACCACCAGAGCCCGATGCCAAGCCAAGGGAAGCCCCGAATCTCTGCCGGCTTGCAGGTAAAACCACCCCGGGGCCTTACAGAGCACCATTAAATGAATGAAAGGTTGCAGGGGTGGGGCAGAGCAAAAACCAGGACCTAATTAAGCAGAGCTTTGTTCAGGAGCTTCAACGGCATGGTAGCTGGGAGCTCTGCTCGCGAACGCAGGGTTTGCACTGTAGGGCCAGGACCCAACCGGTAACGCAAGCTGAACGAACTCGGCAAGAACCGGCCACAAAGCAGCATCGTTTGAAATGGCCTCATCGCTCCCGCCACGAAAACGGTGACGGCGTACGGCCCAGCCCCACGGCAGCCCACGACCCTGGGGCTTGAGTGAGGGCTAGGTGGCTTCCACGGGGAACACGCACAGCCCGGTGGCCAGCCGGCTTGTCCCAGCACGCTCATCCCACAAACAGCCTCTAATCGCAACACGCAGCGCAGACGTCTCTGAACAATCCACTCAAATAGCTGGGTTTTTTCCCCTCTATTCACACCACGAGCGTACACGAACGGCAGCACCACAAACCCCATCTCCTCCTGCTGTCCTGCCCCGACGCAGACCACGCGTGCGAGAAGGCGCAAGCATCTGCCAACCTGAGAAGTCTCCGGGCGTGACGTTGGGCGAGTTTGTAGCCTCTGTTTCAGTGTAAGACAACGTGGAATCTGATAGATCTGGGGAAGGAGGAGGGGGAAGAAAAAAAAACAAAACATTTAGTTCTCCTGCATTTGTAAGTGCTACGTGAGCACCTGTGGCTCTTCAGCTTCCCATCGTCTCCCCGAGAGAAACTCTCCACTGAGCCAGAAAGCAGCAATTAACTTTGTACCTCTACCATGCAAATGCAAAGTCTGAATTGCTTCAACCACAAAAATAACTGCAGTTAAGTTGATCAAACAAGTAGGAACTTGGTGCTTACTGGATAAAGTTACATTAAGCCTCTAAACAATTCATAGTTACTATACTTAATTATCACCATTAAAATTCTTGAAGCTGTTTATTCTTGCTTCCTTCCTTCCTTCCTCTTTGCTGAAGTGAAGGAAACTTTGTTTTAACAAGTTAAAAGTCTTTGTTATTCTCTCTTGCTTACACCCCTCTAATTAAGTGCTCAACTGTTTGCTCACAGATTAACTATTATTTTTCCAACCAAACAAGC
>KL280885.1:18664-29737 GCA_000699545.1 Podiceps cristatus | reverse complement strand
AATTACCTAATTTAAATACAACACCAAGAGGAAAAGCCTCCAAAGGAGGCAGCAGACCTGCAGCAGCAGCTATACAAGCACTAGGAGTTGTAGCAAAGGACCTAATAAAGAGGATGAAGGGGAAACAAGGAGTCTGGAAACAGATTTTAAGTCTTCAGGAGCTGCCTCCTGCCACCGGTGCAATGGGCTGAAAAACAAAGGAGCTGCTCTGAGGAGCAAAGTAGAACAACTACACAGTGGTGTAACTTCTGGGGGGCACCTGTGTCTTTTTAGAGATTCAGGTTAGGGTAGCAGCCAAGTACTCTGCAGCATTGGCACAGATGCACTAAAATGCCCCCACCTCTTTGCTTTTGGGGGCTCCTTCCCCGGCGTGTGGGGCTGGGGGTGCAGCGAGGCAGCCTGCCTGCTTGCTTCTAGGTGGAGTATGTCTTCACGGACAAAACCGGGACCCTGACGGAGAACAGCATGGAGTTCATCGAGTGCTGCATAGATGGGCACAAGTACAAAGACTGCATTTCGGAGGTGGATGGCTTCTCTCAGACTGATGGGTCCCTTAAATATTATGGCAAAGCAGAAAAGGTAAGAAACTTGTGTGTTGGTGACTGTTGGGGTTTTGTGGTCAGCTCCTGGCTGGGTAAATACAACAGAAGCTGCAAGAGTCGGAGGGTGTGTGGGGGGGTGTTTTGTTTTAAAACATGCAGACATAAAAATCACGACCAAGTGCCACAAGGTGGGCTTGGTGTGTGGCATTGAGCTGGTAACGAGCTCTCCCTCACTCCTGCCTAGAGCCGTGAGGAGCTGTTCCTGCGAGCCCTCTGCCTGTGCCACACCGTTCAGATCAAGAAAGCAGACCAGGTGGATGGGCTGATAGGACATCCAGAGCGCAAATACACCTATATCTCCTCTTCCCCAGACGAAATTGCTTTGGTGAAAGGCGCAGAAAAGTAAGAATATGAAGATAGTGGGTTTTTAATTCTCTCTTTCCTGGTGGGAGGGAGGTGAGCGTTACCTGAAGGCGGCAGAGCCCTTTCCCTGGTCAAAACAGCATCTCTCTGGGAAGCATGTTGTGATACCAGTGCTGGGCCTGACCCACAGCCCTGTGGAGCCACGTGAGACGGGGAGTTTAAATGAGCTGTCTGTAAAAGGGAATGTCCTGCAAAGGGTCTTCCCTGAGCAGCTTCCTGGGCGCCGTGGCTTGCATTCAGCGCTGAGAGCAGCCCCGAGGTGCTGCAGTGCCCGGCTGGGGCAGAGGCTCCTTTGCTGGAGTCCCCATGGCCATGTGCTTTAATCCCAAAGAAAAGGAGACCCGTTACTGTGTGTGTATTGCAGCCAAATTGCTTCCTTGGCATGTAGTGGCAAAATAATAGGGTGGGTTGCTTTTGTCAAACCCACATTTGAATCCTGCCGAAGGTGCTCAAGGCCAAGTTGGATGATGGGGCTTTGAGCAACCTGCTCAAAGGCATCCCTGGTCATGGCAGGGGGGTTGAAGTAGGTGGTCTTTAGGAACCCCTCCAACCCAAACCATCCTATGAGTCTATGCTATTGCCAGCCCATAGGTTTTGGACAGAGGCTTTTGCAGATGTATGTACTTGCTCATGGCTTGTAAATTCACCAGAGGCCTAGGGGACTGCGTCCAGAGGCGCTCGGTGTCAGTGCGCTGTGGTGCCCAGCTCTCCAGGTCATGGGGACTGTGCCAGAACATCATAGCAGGCTCTGCGTGGAGCAAGCAAAGATGTAGCCGAGCTTTTTAGCTCAGGCTCGCTACCCTCTTTGCTCTCCTCTGCAGTACAGAAGGTGAAACGAGATCATTGTTAATATATAACATGTACCAATCGGTGTTTTCAATGTTGTTCTGTCCTTTTGTTTATTGACAGGTATGGTTTCGCTTTTCTAGGACTTGAAAATAACTTCATGAAAATACGAAACCAAAAGAATGAAACTGAAATGTAAGTGCTGCAGTGGCTGCTGAGGAACAGGGCCCTTAGTGCTGCACTGGCTCTCGCCTGGCTCAATCGAGTTTGGTCCATGTGGCCAACCTGGCAAGGGCAAAGCTGTTCCGGGAGGGCTGTCGGACCGTGCTGACCTGCCCGAAAACTCCTGTCCTTTTGTCGAGGCGCGGCACAGCGAGGTGCAGGCTGGAAGGCTTGCTTGCAAAAATCTGCTGGCGGTTCTAGTGGCATCTAAGTTCAGGTCCCTTGAGCGCGTGCAGTCCCTTGCATGTATCCTTCATCCATGCCTGGCTGCGCAGGTGGCTCCTGGGATTGATGGGGTGGCCACTGACTTTACGGACAGCGGCTGGGCCTCACAGCGGGATACTCTAAGCTTAAACTGCGTGATATGGCTGCCTTCCCTGTAACTGTTTTCCCCTCCCAGGCTGAAAACAACTAGGTTTTACACTGTGCTAGCAGCTTGTGGGACATCTGAGAATCACTGACCTAATCCCAGTGCTCCCTGAGAACTTGCCTTCACAAGCAAGTTTCACTTCTTATTCCCTTTACAGGGAAACTCTTTATTGAAGCGTGGCTGCCTGCTGCCCAGCCCGGGGTCGGCGCACCGCTGGGCGGTGAGGGAGCACAGCTGTAGCCCAAGGCTTTGCTGTCTGGTGGGAAGTCTTGTGTGTGCACCCGCACCTTCGGCCCCATGCTCAAAGCAGCACTGGAGGTTTCTTGACTCCATTTTCTTGTGCAGTAGCTGCAAAAAGTACATTGCCTGGTGGGTGTTGCCACTTGTAGGGTGTATTGATTTCTGCAGCTCATTGTTAGTGGTTTTCTCTCTTAAATAGTTATTTTTCTTTTCCTGAATCTAAGCTCTATAAGCTCTTTTATTTTTTTAAGGTACCAACTTCTCCACGTGTTGAACTTTGATCCTGTCCGTCGCCGTATGAGTGTCATTGTGAGAACCACCACGGGTACAGTTAAAACACATTTGTGGACTCCCATACACATGTGCACAAATATAAAACAGATCCTCTTTATTCCTGTACTGAGTGTGTGTAATGCCATGCACTGTAACCCAGAAAGGCTAAGCTATTAGGTTTTCTAAGCTGATATAATTAAATTCCGTACTGAGTCCAGCTGGGATGGAGTTAGTTTTCTCCACAGCAGCCGATGGGCCAGCAGCAGCCAAGAGGAGGGGACAGGGAGTGACCCGTGGAGAGCTCCCTGCTTGCCTTGTCCCAGCCTGGAGGTACAACTACAGGGGGAGACCTGAGACCTTCCCTGAGCAGGGTGGGTTTTCATGGGGACAGCAGACAAAAATTCAGAGGTCACCATCCTTCTCTAATGTCAGTCCTGTAAGGTATGAGATGCTGGATTTACTCTTCTCCAAAAGGTTGCCAAGGTTTCTAAATAGGAAAAAATAAACTGCTTTGTCCAGCCTGCTGCAGGAAGCTTGCTCAGGGGCAGGTAGGGACACCCCGCATCCCAGCTGAGGTCAAACAAGGTTTTGGGCAGGTTAGTGTGAGGCCACTTTTGGTAGGCAGCCGGGCTTCTAGCAGTTCCTTCTTTAGTCCTGCCGGATTTTGTCGCTCTGCATCATTTGTTGGCTATTGAATCTGTTGAGTCTTTCTATGGCTTGTGAATGCTATAAACTATTTATAACTTGCTTTTAGGAAAGTTGCTTCTCTTCTGTAAAGGAGCAGACTCCTCTATTTTTCCAAGGGTGCAGCAAGAAGAAATCCAACAAACGAAAGTCCACGTGGACCGCAACGCTATGGTGAGCATGCGGCTGGAATTTGGCCAGTTCCTGCGGTCAGGAAAGCTTTATTCCAAAAATAGGGATGTGACGTTGGTTTGGAGGGAAGTGTTGAAAATCTGAGTGTCACTTCACATTGTTTTGAGGCAGGGCTTCTTTCCTTTTCTGTTCCTTTGGCTTCCAAAGTTTATTTGACTTTTGATACACTTATATGGTCTCTATCACAGTTGTGTCCAAGCATCTCCCAAGCAAGTTAAAAATAGAAATGACAATAGCAGGCCGTTTTCTCTGGTGGGACAAGAGCCTGATCCCAGTCATGGGGACACACGGTCCCTGCTCTCCTTGCTGGATGCACGCTCTTGGCTCAGGTCCTTCTCTTAGTTTCTCTCCGCCATATTACATGCACATAATAAGCATAACCACTGTTACTCTGACGGGAAGAAGTTACTGTATAAACAGAGAAACTGGTCTTTTGACTTAAGCCAACAAATTGTCATTGCTGTCAGGGTCAGTATTGACAGGAACTGCTGATGATAAAGCACTAACCTTCAAGTGAGGAGCTGTAGGAAATCTGATTTTGGGGCACTTGTCCTATTTTTTGTCTTTCCCTCCCCCCACCAGGATGGCTACCGCACGCTCTGCGTGGCATTCAAAGAACTAACTCAAAAGGAGTACGACAAAATTGACAGGCAACTTAATGAAGCTAAGATGGCTCTGCAAGACAGGGAGGAAAAGATGGCAAAGGTTTTTGAAGACACAGAAGCAGACATGCACTTGATTGGGGCTACTGCCGTAGAAGACAGGTAAACTGGTGACAACCACCTATGCTGCAGTAGCTGAGATTTCTTCCTGGCGTAGCATCGCCACCCTGACTCGCCATGGTGGAACGGAGCAGCCAGGCAGATGCTGGAAGTGTCCGAGGCAATTAATTATTCTGTGGCACAACCTATTACACAGTGCCCTAGTTGCTAAAATTGGCTGGTGTAGTAGGAATTAGGATTTATTAATGAAACTACAGAAGTACTCACACTTCTAGGAAGTGAATTAAGAGCGCAGTGGTAATTTGCACATCAAAACAAATTCAGTTTTGCGTGCAGTTACAGTAACTGCCTGTGTCAATTAAACTCTTACTCTTGACTCTTAGGTCTTACAGTATAAAGCGGAGTTGTTTGGGTGTTGTGGTGGTTTTGGTTTTGTTTTGGTGTCGCGGTGTTTTGTTTTGGAGGGGGGCAGTTTGTGGGTTTTGGTGGCGGTGGTTTCAGCTGCAAATAAAAATTTGGGATTTCTGACTTCTATTCCTTATTCCTGTGGCAGTAGTCTCGCCAGCACAGGGAAAATCAATTAACTTCTCTTGAGCTGGTGTTTTCTACCTGCAAAATAAGTGTGGGCTAACCTGAGAAGCGACGTTTTCCTTCTGCTTGCAGGCTGCAGGAGCAGTCGGCAGAGACGATCGAAGCTCTGCATGCAGCTGGCATGAAGGTTTGGGTGCTGACAGGAGACAAGATGGAAACCGCCAAATCCACCTGCTACGCCTGCAGGCTTTTCCAGACCAGCACCGAGCTGCTGGAGCTGACGGCAAAAACTGTGGGTGAGAGCGAAAGAAAGGAGGATCGGCTCCATGAGCTGCTGATGGAGTACCATAAAAAGCTGATTCAGGATGTTCCCAAAAACCGGGGAGGCCTGAAGAGGTAAGTGAGCAAGAGGACCCAGCCCATGCGTGTTTCAGATGCAGAGTTTATAGAGAAACAGGACTGTGTGGTGGCCCTGGGGACTGGCTGCTTGCCGGCACTGCGGCTGGCTCCTTCCCTTTGCTCATCATCTCCACTATTAGTTGACTTTGAACTTAATCACAGAGTTCCCTTAGTGAAGGGCATGTGTTAAATCCAAGCTTTTTAAGATCGCTAAGCCCACCAAAAGGGATGGGAAGATGATTAATACAAAAGCAATTTCTTTTCCACTAAGATGATACAAGCAGCTGGATTGACTTAGTCTGATTTTATTTCAAACATGTTCCTTGTTGTGTCCCAGGAGCTGGACGTTGAGTCAAGAATACGGCCTGATTATAGATGGCTCGACGCTCTCACTGATACTCAACCCTTCTCAGGACTCCAGTTCTAGTAATTACAAAAACATATTTCTACAAATCTGCTTGAAGTGCACTGCAGTCCTCTGCTGCCGGATGGCTCCTTTGCAGAAAGCACAGGTATTTACTTTTGACCCTCTGAAGCACATCATTAGGTGATGTGGTGCACGTTTAATCTGTCAGCTGGGACTTGACCCAATTGTCTTAAGTGGATGGGACTTCTTCAGGCTGTGTGTAAGCCTCGCGTGAGCTTCAGAGTGTGGTGGAAACACATCATTCTTTCAAATCTGAATTTAAAGCCTTGGTTTAATATGCTCGCAGGAAACCACAAACCAAAGCCAATTGGAAAGAAACAAAAGCCCCTGTTTGTTCTTTTTTCCTTTCCAAATTTGTCAAGTCAATTCTGTGACTTCCTCACGCCAGCTGATGGTATCCAAGCCTGATACACAGTGTCTTTCTGCCCCTCTTCCACGGGAGGGTTTCCTGCCCCCTGAAAGACGTGAGAGGTCCCATCCTGGGGCGAGCGGGGTCTGGCAGAAGGGAAGGGCGGGATGCTGCTGCCTGGGATTTTTTTTTTAAATACTGTCCTTCAGCCCTGTGCAGCTGGAGCTTGGCTTTTGCTCTGGTCGGTGACTGTGAAGGGAGTAATGAGGGGTTTTATTAGTCTGAACTCTCCAGAAGCCTGGTCGCTTGTCCTGGGCAGCTCTTGTGAGTGGGGCAGTGAGGGGTCTCTGGAGGCTTTTTAACAGAATTTCTGGTTTCTGCTGCTATCCTTTTTCTTTTTTTCTTCTTTTTTTTAAAATCTTTTAGATTGTGCGAATGGTGAAGAACACAAAAGGGAGCCCAATAACCCTCTCCATAGGGGATGGTGCAAATGATGTTAGTATGATTTTGGAAGCACATGTTGGAATAGGTGAGTCTCCTGGTAACACCCATCTGCCACCGAAGATCCATCTGCTGCTGCTGGGGTTCACTGTTGAGGCACAGTCAGCTTTTCTGATTGCACGTGGCTAAACTGATCCCACTGAAAAATGCAGAAAGTCTGCTGTTGCTTTCTTCGGGGCCAGGGTTTGGCTCTAGATAAATGCTTGGGATCACCACATACTGCTCACCTTTGATAGTACCACTCTCTTTATCAGTGATAAACTGCAGACTGTGTTCAAAACCTCTATGGGCACATTCAAGGTGGCAAAGGTTGCTTGCTGGTCAGAAAAAAAAGGCACAAGTAGCAAACTGATGGGTGATTACGGGCAGTTACTGCAAAGGCTGTGCAATGGAAATATCAGACTTTATTAGGGCTAACTGGTTGCATCTGTTAGTAACTCAACACTGGGGACCTGCATGTGTTTCCCGAGGGCTGCTGCTCAGTTACGTTCTATCTGCCCTGTCCGTAGGACTGATGCCAGGCTGGAAGCTATCTTTGTTTCTGCAGACGGGTGTCAGAGATATGGGAAATACTGGAGATTTTTTAATGCCACTAGAGAAGGGTCGATGGAAGAGAAAGGGCAGCCTCTTTATTTGGGGCTGTTGGAAGTGCTGTGGTGCCCTCTAATGAATGGGGTCCCTGTGCAGTTCATTTGGATGTGGCTTTTGAGTGAACAAAACTTTCTTGAGCTCTGCTCTGTGGGGACGTCTCGGGAGGCTGAGCATCTGCAGTGAAATAACTAGACTGTGTGAGATGTGGGAAAGCCCATGGGGAAACCACTTCCTTATCTTTTATCAGATTTGCTTAGATACTCTTCACCACGCTCTCGTGCCTAGGAACTCGGGCAGCAACCTAGATAGAGCTTAAACTCCAGAGGCAGGTTTGACTGTCACAGAGCCAAAACCATGCCGAGTCCTGCAACACCTTAGTGTTTTGCTCTCTTGGGGCACTCGAGGGAAATACGGCCTTTGTCACACCTTGAGATGCTGAGTGATGTGAACAAAGCTAGTAGGTAGCATCGGTCTGGATTCCGGTCCCTTAGGGATTAACCCCTTGCCAGAGCATCGGTCTGGATTCCAGTCCCTTAGGGATTAACCCCTTGCCACGCTTCTCTCTCCAGGTATAAAAGGCAAAGAAGGACGGCAGGCTTCCAGAAACAGCGACTATGCTGTGCCAAAGTTTAAACATTTAAGAAAATTGCTACTAGCACATGGGCATTTATATTATGTGAGAATAGCACACCTTGTACAGTATTTCTTCTATAAGGTAAGGAAGCATGTGCAGCTTATTTCTTTGTTTATACTGTGGGTTTCTTTGACAATAGGAAAAAATAGTAAATGGGGGGAAAAAAAAAGTATAGGTTATTCTGTAGCTGTTTTCCTTCCCTAGGACAGGCTGGGTCTCCGCCATGTGCCTGTCGATTGAAAGCAGAGCTTACAGGGGAATGCGAGCATGGCTTTCTTCCAGTGTCTTCCGCAGATACGAATTGCTCATTGGGTTAGTTTTGTGCTTGGTGGAAAACAGTGCCTGAAGTTGTCTGATACTGTAATATCAGCCACTGATGTCTGATAACAGGAAAAATCATTTGGGTTTAGATTGAGAAATCAAGTGCTTCCCTGCTAACTGTTTGTCTTCTGTTTCCCTAGAACCTTTGCTTCATTTTACCACAGTTTTTATACCAATTCTTCTGTGGATTCTCACAGCAGGTAACTTCCAGTAATGTGTTTATAAAGCCAGGATAAAAAGCAAGTAAAAAAAAAAAAAAAAAATCTGCTGTCTTTCCTTTCCCATCCACCCCCTACAAATGCAGATGGACACCTTCCCTAAGTAATGAGTGGGGTTTAGCAGTTTTGTCAGCACCTGATCTTGCTACTTCTCCTTCTCTTAAGAGAAAGTTTTTCAAAGACTTCCTGATCTTTTCTCCCCTGCTGCAATTCCCTGCATTAAAGGCGTCTCTTAAAAGGAAGAACAGTTTGTTCTTTTATGACAGATTTTAAAAAAAGACACACGATGTGTGTCATCAGAGTCTTAGTCCAAGTGAGCGTCAGAAGGACAGATCGGAGGGGCAGGTGGGCTCATGTGCTTGGAGACAAGAGCTTTGGCTTTTGTGTCAACTTAGGGGCTTTTGTGTTCAAAAGTAACAGTGAGGAGGAGTAAAAAAAAAAACATAGTTCCTCTAAACCAGTCTAGAGAGTCACAGGAGACATCAAGTATATTAATAGAATCAGCAGCACAAGAGCAGCTACAGAAAAGCTGTGATAAGGGCTGTTTAATCACGTTTTTCTGGAGAACGAGCTGGAGGTGAGACCAGCCAGCTACAAAACTTCCCGGCGGTGGGAGCGGGGTCCTGGCCACGTAGCCTGCAGGTGGCTTGGCCCCCCCGGCATTGCATGGAGCGTGACCCCTGTCAAATGAAACTGTCCTGTGTGGCTGTGACAAAAGACTGAATCTGTAGGGTATATACAGAGGCAAGGGCTGGAAACTTTTAATCTCTTTGTGGGGAGACTTTCAAAGCAGAATTTCTGTCTCATTTGACCCCTTCTTCCTCTTTTAAGCCACTGTACGATGCTGCTTATCTTACCATGTACAACATCTGCTTCACATCACTGCCTATCCTGGCTTACAGCCTGCTGGAGCAGCACATCAACATCGACAGGCTGACCGCAGATCCTCAGCTCTATATGTAAGTAGCACTGGACCAGGTGAGCCTCGGTGCAGCTTGGTTATCCGCGGTTTCGGTTTGCTGGGTGCAGGGCCGTAAGCAGGTGTCCCTGTCCCGTGTCGGCGATGACACCAGGAACTGCAGAAAAGCTGTTTCTGTCCCTGTGGCTCTGCTGCTTCAGCGTTAGAGCTGAGCAGTGTCCTATTTACTGCCTGTTTCTACTTATGCTTTCTAACAGTAGCTGCTCTAGCAAATTGCACTGCTGTCTCTCTCAACAAAATAAACTGTAGGTGGATTCTTCATTTGGAAGAGAAATCAAGCTGTGAGTGTGGCCAGACCATTCATTCACATTAGCTTTGAGCCAGGCAGCGTGAGCCAAGCACATGATAGAGCATGTAATGGATGGAGTGGAGATTGAGCTTTCGGAAGAAAAAAAGATCCATTTGTTCTCAGAAAGAGAAATGTTCCTGAAGCCTGGGTTAGGCAGGTAGTTTCTCAGCTAGTCTAAATGGATATCCTCCCCAAGGCTTCCCCTCCACAGGCCAAATCTCCGTATCGGAGACTGTGACTGAGAACTCTGCTCCACGTGCTTGGAGTTCTCTGCTGTGTTGCCCGTGGAAAGCCCGGTTTAAGAGGAGACTGCCTGTCTCTGCTTTGCTGGCTTCTTTCTCTCCTTTGGTTGCAATGGGGTGGGGGGCTCCAACCTCCCACGGAAACCAAGATGCTTCCCATCTTCCCCCCCCCCCACCCCTGCCCTTCCTTGCACACGTACTTGGGTGCAGCCCTTCAGCGAGGACTAAGGAAGGTGTGTTTTCTGGGAAGCCCCTGTTCATGCATTGCTGTTGCTTAGTCCCCTGCCTGGCAGTAAGCTCAGCGCTGAGCTCACTCTTGTGACGAGAAACCGGGTTGGGACTACTCCGGCCAGTGCCCTGTGCAAGCCCTGTCACCGTCATACGGTGCTCCTCTGCCGTGGAGGAGCTGTGTGTGGCATGGCCGTGCTCGAGCCAAGAGCAATGCCTTTTCAGGGACAGCAAAGGGAATTAGCAGGTACCTAAAGATAATTCGTTAAAATTGCTTTAGGTATAGAAAAGTCAGCAAATGCAGTAAGGGCTGTAAGACTAGGAAGGGGGCTTGGGTGCTTTGGAAATAAGTGCTGAGATCCATGGTTGAGTAGAATTCTGCATTCTTCCGCTTGTATGGCAAAATGCCACCATGTGTATTTTAAAATAAATTGGTAATTGAATATTGTGCAGCATAGCCCAGTAACAGCGACCCCCTGTGCCTTCGCCTGCTGGGCTGTCTGATCTCTGGGGTCTCCATCGAGGGAAAATAGATTAATTGGGCAGGCAGAGAGCTTTAGTTTGAATATTCATGACTGTGCATGTGCTGCTGAATGCAGAACGACTGCTGCGCCTCTGCTGTATGAAGTGCCGAGTTGCTGCAGTGCAGATCTCTGGTCTGAGGCGCTGTAAAAAGCCTGTTTATGCTCAGCGCTGCAGGACGTCAGTGTGAATGCAAAACAGAGCTCGCAGCGAGGAACTTGGTTGTATTTTCTCGCCTTGCAATAAAACTCACTTACGGTCTGGTGCATCCGTGCTCCTTACTCATACCCCAATTGCTGTATGTCAGAGCATTGCCGCTGCAACATTCTGCGTTGGATTCGGTAGGGTTTTGGTTTAGAAACTGCAGTTACAGGAGCCTGGCACCGCG
>KL280885.1:0-18649 GCA_000699545.1 Podiceps cristatus | reverse complement strand
TGCTGAAAATGGATGTATTGCTTTAATGGTTAGGAAGAAAAATGAGAAAAGGAGGGTGGGGTGGGTGTTGATTTTGCCATAAACATGCTTTTATATACCTTATCAGTCTTTAAAATTTGAAGAAAGTAATCTGAGAAGATAATGATGCAGGAAACTTTTTTTTTAACTCCTTCCTGCCCTGATGGGCACCCTCCTTTCCCCGGGCTCTGTGTGCCGTCTGTGCAGAGCTCTGCCCGTAGCACATCTGTTGGCTGCTGCTGCCTCTGTGCCAGATCTCATCGTATATTCAGCCAAAAGCCTCACACTACAACCCCCATGTTACAAACACCCACCAGACGATTCAGGAGGATATTTTCAGCTTGTGCAGAAAACCACCGCTTCCAGGAACGGGACTTGCAGAGCTTTGCTAAGGGGGAGTTTGTGCATTCAACAAAAAGAGGGAAATGGATTCGCTGCATCCTGTGCAGCTCCCCTTTAGTGTTGCCCTGGTTTTAAAATTCATCAGTTAATGTCAGATACTGCAGGTGGTGCAGGGTCTGTGGGAGAGGCTCAGGACAGCGTTACAGCTGTTCACTTTGGCTGGCTTGAATTTCAATCCAAGTTACCTAGAAGAGAAGGACAAAACAAATTAATATGCTGAACCTCTTATGATTTCTCCTGGCCAGCAGCTGCATACAGCAGGTGTTGTTCATGTCCCATATGCTGGCAGATACTTGTGTTTTACCTCCTTGTCTCCTGCAGCAAGGGTTTGCTCCGAAGCCCGCTGATCGCTTGGCTGCGAGGGGCTTTGCAGCGCATCCTACGTGTGACGGTGATGTTCTTGTTACTCCGTCTCTTGGCAGGAAAGTTTCGGATAATGCAATGCTGCAGTGGAGGCCGTTCCTGTACTGGACTTTTCTGGGCGCCTTTGAAGGACTCGTGTTTTTCTTTGGGGTTTATTTTCTTTTTCAAAATTCATCGTTGGAAGACAACGGAAAGGTAACGCCGCCAAAAAAGAAAAAGATGAGTGTTTCTTTCGTGCACTGCCTCTTTTGTATGCCTGGCAGGGAATATCTACACGCTTCATCTGTGCGATGTGTCTTGAGTCTTGTCCGATGGCATAGCCTTGCTTATGGTGTGATTCTGCAGCAAATGCTTGAAATAAAACACTTTCCAAATCACCATGGAAACAGGGCAGAGCTGGTTATACTCACTAGGTAAAATAAGTAGTCTTACACCTAGCTTTATTCCAACCCAGTGGGCTTTGCACAGTGCTCTTCCACTCTTCTGTGTGGTCCCAGGTGTTGGCCCAGGGCAGGAGCCGTGTCTGTCCTCCCCACCAGCGTGCGCCTGAAATTCTGCACCTGTTCAGAGGGTTACAAGCAACTTTAGCCCACCTCAATAAGACGCTGCTGCTCAGATCTGGCGTGGGGCTGCTTGCATGCTGCACCTGCTCTGGGGCGTGATTCTGGCCGCCCTCCTCCGTTTGCCGCGGGGGAAGGCTGGTGCTGGGGTTTTGCTACCGTTTCGAAGCCAGTGTAAGTTGGCACGGCTGCCGGAGCGAGCAGGCTGCTCTTCTCCCTGCTGTCTGCTTGCTCGTGCCTCCCGTGTCGGGTCAAGCGCTTGCATCGCCGTGTGAGTGGGGTGTGAGAGCTGTTCCGGGTTAACTTGCACAGAAAGGGCAGGGGGGGAAGATTTTTTAAATTTTTTTCTTTTTTCTGGTTAACTGAGTACAGAGCAAATCATTAGTGCAGTGCAGCTGGCACACATGGTGGCCTGGGCTGTCTCAGGACACTTTCCCCAAGAGGGTATGCAGGTCTTGGCTGATGGAAAACTTCTTTACACCATCACTTATGACCCTTGAAAATACCTTAGCTTTTTTTTTAGCGGCTAACACTTGGAGAAGAGCTGATGAAATTTATGTATGTATACGCATACGTTGCATCAGTGCCAACTTTGTGGCCCCAGCTGTAAGTAGTCAAGCCCCTGTATTGTAGATTCAGTGCTTTTCTGTATTTATAGCCATTCTGGTTGTATTTGAATAAAACATGAAGCAGTGATATGTTCTTCAAATGCCTTGAGAGGTCACGTCTATGTGGCACTAAAATAAGATCTGTGGTTATGTCCTGTTTTGTAAATACTTATGCCTGTAAGAACTGCTACCAGCAATTGTTCATAATATCCATGTATGTTTGATTGACTCCTTTTTCGCTCCTATTGACTTTAATTTTTTTGCATTTTTTGAAAACTTTTACATTTCACTTTCTGTTTTGATGTATGCATTCAGATCTTGACAGCCTTTGGTAAGCATCCCTCCCATTCATTGCCATCATTTGGATTTATATACAGTATCTGCTTTTCTTTGTCATGTGTAGTCACTAGTATCTGCAAACCAAACCAGAAGGAGAAATACCCATTGGTGCATTCTGCAAATGGGGCTAAAACGAGACGATGAGCAGAGGTGTTGCGAGAAAGCAGAAACTGAGTAAATTACCAAGAAATCACGAAATACAGGTGGTCCAATGACTTGTATCCTCGATCAACATTGCTGTTAGTAGGAGGTTGTACCTGTCACCATCCCCACTCTGGGTAGCCCGTCCGTGTGGCACTGCATGGCACAGGGTAGCGTAGCGGGCGGCGAGTCGTGCCGGGCGCCCGGCGCCTCTCCCAGCATCAGTCCCCCGTAGCAGTCGCTCCATCCCACCTCCTTCCCTCCAGTCCCTGCTTGCCTCCCTGTCCTCCTTGTCATTTCTGTGCCTCTCCAAGGACGAGGACAGAGGCGCCTGTGGCAATGTAACGTATTTTTCAGGTTTTTGGGAACTGGACCTTTGGGACGATTGTTTTCACCGTGCTGGTGTTCACCGTCACTCTGAAGGTTAGGATCTTCCTTTCTTTTTCAGTCACTTATTTTTGCAGTCATTTTCCGATGCATGTGTACGTGCTGTGCTGTAAGAGCGTGCAGTCTGCGCTGTAAATGTGTTGAAGATCAAGTTTCTATGAATATGTCCCCTCTACACTTAAACCTTCTCTTCTTCCTTACAGGCAGAACTTGCTGAGGAGCTTCTTGACCGCTGTCCTTTGTGTAGTCTATGGTCTATATACATTGAGCATGCTGGTCTATAAGTGTTCATGTTTTCGTTAAGTTATTTTCCTGTTTTGCCCTCTTTTGAGAACTCCAGTTGGTTACAGTTGACTTTTTCCCCACACTTTCACCCCTTGGCGCTCAGTTCCAGCGAGAGGAGCAACAGAGAATTTGGGTTTGTTCCCCTTGTTTCAGGCACCATGAGCACTGGAGGGATCACAAAAGCACATTTGTCAGATAATAGCAAATCTGCTTTGTTTCACAGAGCTTTCCAGAATGAACAGTTTGCATAATACCTTACAAAAGGTCCTTTATGTTTGGTTCAGGTGGTGGCAGAAGGCAATTACAGTCCCTGTAACCTTTGGACATTTCTTTCCTGCAGCATCAGAGGTTGCATCAAACTTATTCTATTAAAAAGTGTCAGTTACAATTAGAAACTCGCTGTTTCCCTGTTGACATTGTGCCAGTCTGTAGATACTGAAAGTATTTTCCTGGTACACAGATGCAGAGAGGTAGCTGTTTGGAGAACCTTCAACCTTACTGTGAAAGCAGTCTGAAATTTCACATAAATACAGTCAAATACACTCTGCATCTAATGTTCTGTCTTTTTTTTTTTTTTATTCACGCAGCTAGCGTTAGATACCCGGTTCTGGACGTGGATGAACCACTTTGTAATTTGGGGGTCCCTTGCCTTCTATGTGTTTTTCTCGTTCTTTTGGGGAGGAGTCATTTGGCAAGTATCTTTTCTCCTTTCCATGGTGCTTTCTTAGGGGAATGCCTGGCACTGGCTTTGTGGGGGACGTGGCTGCAGCATCCCCTCGGTTGGGCCATCCAGAGATGTACGGATGGCAGCCTGTGTGCAACCACGCTCCTTTCTCTACCAAAAAGAGCCAAAAAACAGATAATGCCCTGGTCGCCGTCCAGGTGTTTGGCTTTGGCAAGAGGTGGCTTGCTTTTCTGCCCATGGGGGTATTTCTGGTGCTGAAGACCTTGTTCTTTGTAGGGAGCTACCGGGGTAAATATTTCAGGATTTGTTTGTGCATGTGGGTGGGAAAGAAAGGAAAAAAATGATGGTGGAAAGAAACCCAGTGATATGGAAGGAAAGAAAAGATGAGGCAGATGCAGAGCAAGAGGGCCTGGCATTCTGGGGCAGCTTGTGGGGGGGAAATAAGCAGGAGAAAGCCCAGATCCTGCTGCTGAAATCCCAGATCTGAGGAGAGGAAAGTCTCATTGATTTGCATGTGACCAGGAATTTAGACTTAATGTCTTGCAAAAGCAGGCAAGCAATAGTACATTACAAATACTACTCGTTTTCTGTTTCCAGTGCTGAAATAGGTTGATGTTCACAGTATCTCCCCTTTTACACCTTTGCTTTCCCATGGGCTGGTGCCAGGGATTATTCCCTAGATCCTGGACCAAGCAGCCTGCTAATAAAGATGTGGAACTGACTTAAATATTTTAATTGGGGTTGTGGGCTTTTTTTAACTTCAGCATTCCTCATTCACCCTGAGGGTGGTGAGGAACAGGCTGCCCAGAGACGCTGTGGCTGCCCCAGCCCTGGCAGTGCTCAAGGCCAGGCTGGACGGGGCTGGGAGCAGCCTGGTCTGGTGGGAGGTGGCCCTGCCCATGGCAGGGGGGTGGAACTAGGAGACCTTTAAGGTCCCTTCCAGCCCAGCCCATTCTGTGATTTTTATGATTCCTAACCAACAGATTCAGATCAGCAATTTGGCCAGATCTCTGTGCTGAAATGTGAGAGTTTTCTAGCTCAATATTTTGAGTTAATGCTAAGCAACAACTTCTTTGGGATCCTTGTCATCACTTATGAGGTGCTTTTCACAAGCATCTGTTGGTTTCCTTCCCCTATCAAGGAAGG
Source organism: Podiceps cristatus (assembly GCA_000699545.1). Taxonomy (NCBI): domain Eukaryota; kingdom Metazoa; phylum Chordata; class Aves; order Podicipediformes; family Podicipedidae; genus Podiceps; species Podiceps cristatus. Next base: position 13,715 of record KL280885.1, on the reverse strand, counting down.
GAAAAAGATGCAAATAACCTATTGGGACTGAGAATCTCTGGATATCCACCATCAAAAGCAGACCAGAAGCTATAGCAAAGTCCAAAGTTGAAATAAAATGATCTGCTTTCTGACAAGGTGAATAATTTCTTTTAGTGGTAGCAGCAAAACTGGTGGTAGTAGCAAAATTCAACCCCCTCTCCACCTGAAATGAAACAGATGTGGAAGATGCAAAACTGCATCGTGTAAGGTGACAGGGTGGTCCCCTAGAGCTAGCGCATACATCTGAAAGGGATGCGTTTACTGCTAATGGTTTGATTTAGAGCAAGGGGAAACGGCCTCAAGCTGCGCCAGGGGAGGTTTAGGTTAGATATTAGGAAAAACTTCTTCACCGAAAGGGTGGTCAGGCATTGGAACAGGCTGCCCAGGGAAGGGGTTGAATCTCCATCCCTAAAGGTGTTTAAAGAACGGATAGATGCGGTGCTTGAGGGCATGGTATAGATGGACTTGGCAGTGATGGGTTAACGGTTGGACTCGATGACCTTAAGGGTCTTTTCCAACTTTGACAATCCTATGATTCTATCTGAATCTGCCTTTGATTCTGACCTCCTTAGGAAATTTGTGTTAACCAGAATTTGTTTGTGTCCTTTCTTTTTCAGGCCTTTCTTGAAGCAGCAAAGAATGTATTTTGTATTTGCCCATATGCTGACTTCTGTTTCCACATGGCTGGCAATAATCCTCCTGATCTTTATCAGCCTTTTCCCAGAAATTCTTCTAATAGTTTTAAAAAATATAAAAGAGAAAAATCGTCAGGTAAGGAACAAGATGTATTGCGCAGTATTTTTAGGAAGACCTCTCTTACCCTGAAGCACCAGATGAACCCATAGTGGTACTGGGTACATCTTACAACTCGAGGAAGGCTTTCTGGAGTCTCGTCTTGCTCTTTCACGTGCCAGATATGTCAAGAAGCTCATCTCAAAATACTGCCTCGATCTGTAGTGAGGAGAGACAGTCTGTTCCTTTCCTTAGTTGCCTTCACTGGGTGGAAACCTGTTGTCTCTTATAAAAGCACCGTAACCCTTTTCCAGCCTGAACTGATCATCAAACCAGTCACATTGTGTCCTGAAAAAAAAAACCTATTTGTTTTTATGTCAAAGTACACGCCCTCGCTGTTCTTCTTGGGTATGTCCTCCAGGTAGCGGTACAGGGGGAACAGGGTCAGGTCGTGTCACATCTGCCCACCCCCCTTAATAACCGAGGGCTCGTACCATGGCGTTAGCCCACGGTGTCTAGCTCTCCTCGAAAGCGGTTTCGTAACAGCGTTCCTCTGCTGCTGAGGAGGTGGGCTCACTTTGGAAGTGTAAACCATCTCCTAAAAAGTTTTCTTCATCACATGGGCAAAGTGGTGACTGCCAGCGCAGCCGGGCTCACGGCTCGCACCGTGCTGAGACCCACCCCTGCCCCTTGCTCTCCGCTTGCCCAGAGGTGCCGAGCATCCCCGCAGCGCCGTGTCCCCCGTCAGCCCCTGCTCACCCTGGCCGTGCCTCCGCCGCTCCCTGCGCCTTCCCCCCTCCTGCAGCCCCTCTTTCCCCTGCAACAAGTCCTGCCTCGGGTCAGCACGCGGCGTATGGCCCGCCAGCCCTGGCCTCTTGCTGTTGGTTTGTGTGTCCTTAGGCAGCGGTAGAGCCCAGTATCAGTGAAGTAAAACACGTATCTGCAAGACCAAAGAAAAACCCACAAACCATTAAAGTTGAAAGCAATAGAGATGGTAAAAGTAGTAGAGTTGAATAATTTGACCTTCCACATAATTTCTTTCACTTAAGTAGGATTTAATAGTTTCTAGCTTGACACCCCTATCGAATAGGCTGGGAGCAGGTTGCTCTCAGCTGCAGGCACAGGACAGTTTGAGGACAGTGATCTGGAATGGTGACCTGGGAGTTACTGACCCCAGCTCAGCTCACTGGAGAGGTGACCCATTTTTGCCTTCAGCTTGGCCAGAAGATCCGTTCCCCCATGCAATACTTGCTTTTAAGAGTGCTTTATATGCATTAAAAAAGGCTCTTGTAAAATTGTGTCGCAAAGCAAAGTAAGTGTCAACTAGAAATGTCTCTTCATATGTGCATACCAAACTGAACACAGGCTGAGCCGTATTTAAATGTACATTTTGAGTAAGAGCTTTATAAAGTGCTGAAGCAGATACCGGCTCCAGATGTCTGTGTCGGCAGTCAGGCACTGAAGTCGGTCACCTGATTTTTAAAGGTATCTAAGACCAGGTGGATGATTTCAAATCAAGACCCTTTTTGAGAATCTTGACCTTAATGTTGGGGAAAAAAAAAAAAAAAAAAATTAATATCAGTTTCCCAAGGGTAGTGTCAAGTGAAAAACAAGATTAGGGCAGTTATTTAGGTGGCTGAACCCCCAACTTAACAGTTGAGGGTCCCTCTAGAAGGGGAGGATGGACTGAGGCCAGGTCGACGGGCCTTTGCCCTTGACCCCCACGGGACTGGGTTTCACCCTGAGTTCCCTATAACACAATGCATTGGCTCTGCTCAGTCTTTATTAAATTTTCTGTGTGGAAATGTGCTGGTTTGTTTTTTGGGGGTTTTTGGTTTGGTTTTTGTTTTTAAACTGCAAGGCGCATTTGTGTTTTCCTTGGTTTCTGCCTTTCTCTTTCTTGTACTGCAATTTTCTGTCTTTTATGCTGTTGTGAACTAGGTAACGAAGCACCTTCCTTCCTCAGGAACATCCACTATCTTCATGCTTTCTCAAACTTCCAGCAATCACAGCTTTTCTTGGAGTGAATAAGGTGATTTCCTTTCTGAGTCACTATGTGTTGCTTGCTCTACTGCTTTTTTCCTCCTCCTAACACCTAACTCCTGAAAACCCTTGTTTAGATTTGCTCACCCAGCAAACCCCTGCTTTTATCCCCTCCTCTTGCTTTAATTTAAATCTTTTGCTGAAATATTTCGTCTGTCTCTTCCCATTTCGTCTCCTGCTGCACCTCAGGTGGGTGAGCTGGTCGTGCTCGGGGTGTCCAAGTGATGTGGATGCGGCCGATGCTGGTTACACTCTCCTTCCCCGCCGTAGTTTTGTGTCTTAGTGGACTAGATACAAACTTCTTTAAAGCATGGGACAAAGCGGACTTGATTTTAATCATCCTCTGGATGATGTGGCAAACAGTTGAGGCTTCTTTGATCTAGGAGGAGCTCCCCAAGTGCCCATCGTGCTCAGTTGATCCCACTTAATGCTACTGTTCTTTGTACAAGCAACTCAGTCCTTGCGCTCAACCCTTGCAACAAGGCATGGCCTTGGACTTGCTGACCACGGGGATGGTGGGGCTACTCTAGAGCAAAGTGCCTTGAAAACGTGTCCCTAGTGTTTGGTTTCACTGCAGTTCTCCCACGTGACTCGCTATTTTAAAAATACCGGTTATGAGGAGATCAAGGGTGGTTTCCTCCTTCCTCAAAGCACCAGTAGCAGACGCCTCCAAGCCTGAAGTTAACCATTTCGGGAAGCAGAGCTGGTTTCTGAATACCCTTCCGTGCCTCTTGCACTGCAAAACCCAGCCAGTATTAATCACCGTGTTATTTAGGGAGCGTGTTCTGCTACCTCCCTTACGATACGACTTAGCTGTAAAAAGGTGTGTGTATTGTCTTATGTTGTTCGACCGTTAGGCAGGAGCACGTGTCGCGTGTGCTATAAGTCTTTTTGCCTCGCTGTTGCAGAGCAGCGGGAAGGCACCTGATTCATTGTCGGCCAGACCTTCTGTCAGACCACTTCTTTTAAGAACATTCTCAGATGAGTCTAATGTGTTGTAACAGGTACCCTGTCCGAAGGAGTTGGGAGGGTTTTAAAAGGCATTGATTAACCAAATGTAACCCTCCAAATCAGTTAAACTCTGGTTCTTGTAATCCTCTTGACTGTCGGTGTGAGGTACCTGTCCTTGGGGAATGGCGATGCAATGTCTGGGATGCATTTTAATTTGGGGACGTTGTCCGATCTGACCTCTTCAGAATCCTGTATGCGCTCAGATCCGCTCAAACGGAAATGTTTCTCAGTATGTAAACAAATCTTTCAATATAACTGATATTTTACTCTCACAGTAATAGACAACTTAGTCTGGAGCATACAGTCAGTAAATCGCGCTAACAGTGATTATAAAAGCGAACACTGATGCATTCTCAACGAAGTATTCAAACCTCAGCTGTTAAAATGATTCCAGCATTGCATCTGAATTGGACCAAAATCTCTCTCTAGGGTGCATGCTGTTCTGTCAGATAGAAATAAGTACATTTTAATTCATCTGCATAGATTGAAACTAAACACGTGTACTTGTACGTATGTCAACATACGGTATGGCAGGCATGTCTCTGTATGTACGTCTGTACGCACACACAGAGCATCCTAGCACAACTTTACTTGATGTTAAACATCGTAGTAAGCCGATAGCGGAATAAAAAAGTAAAAGTGCCTAATTGAATTCACAATTTCACTTCAAGACATTCCATAGCTGTGCGGTGTTGGCTGCAAACATGCAACTGCAGATTTTCTGGGGCTCTCTCCTACCTTTGGGCCCGCACCCGCCTGTAAAGAAATCTGTTTAGTGGGAAGGGCGGGTCCAACAGCCAGGCTTGCCCGAGCTCAGATGTTTCTGGCAATAAACCCAGGTTTCTGCTTGCCCGGGTGTTGCCGGCGAGCCGAGTGGCCATCCCCTCCCCGCAGACGTTAGGTGGTGCTCTCCACTACCATATACTGGTGCAGACTGGTGCGGGAGGCGGCTGGATTGGGGCAGAAGGGGAGCCGCAGGGGACAGCGAGGCAGATGCCCCTTTTAGACTTTATACAGCTTTTTGCAGATTGTGCAAATTGATTTACGATCTTATTATTGGTTCCTTGGTTGTGAATGAAATTTGGCACTTTTATCATGGTCTAATCATTCTTCTCCTATGAAATTTTAAGTATTTTTTAATAAAAATAACACAGTTTCAGGGAGTGTAACAGTTGCAATACATGTGTGTTTTCCTTCTGATTTTTGTAGACTGGCCCCTTTGATCTGCCAATGTTAGTCTCATACAAACGTATAGAGAATGGTTACGTGAAGACGGAAGATGCTGTTACTAATCTGGCAGAAAGATATCCTCTCGGGATACTTTAAAGTGCTCCACACAAACACTGCGCATTGTCATGCTGCAGGAAAAAGGCACGGTTTGAACCGAACGGCGCGCTCTGATATTACCAAGTACAGTAAGCAGCTGGGCTGATAAAGCAGTAGCCAGGGCACTGGCCCCAACGGTACCTGTTTATCTTTGGTCTTGCGGCTTCCCCACCCCTCCAAAAGAAATTCTGCCAACTTCTAAGTCAGTGGAGGCTGAGAAAGCATCTTTAGGAATTCATCCAAAACCAGCACGATTGAAGTGCAAGAGAGAAATGCCACCCCCATTTCACCCCGGGGGGTGAAATTCTTCACACTCTGCCTGCTGCAGATCTTCAGAGAGCTGCTGAAGTCTCTTGCTCTGCCTGACCAAAGAAGTAGCACAGACTTTGAACCCCAGAACAGCCCCCTCCGGCTCCCTGAAGGCGTCGGGGAAAGCCGCCTCCTCTCGCGCAGAAGCTGGATGCAGCCCTGCGAGCATCTCCCCCGGGGCAGGGACTGCAGCCCCTTGGCGGGGGCTGCCCCCTCCCAGCAATGGGTTGCCAGATGCACGCAGCAGAAATACTTGAAAATTCAGGAGAAATCTTTACTGACGGTGCAAAGCGTTCGGTCGCGTGTCCCTCCTCCGGGTCCGCACACGGCAGCAGTATCCGCAGACCCGCGGTGCTGGGAAGTTCCGGAGCATCCTCCCGCGCCCAGTTTGCCGATGGGTTTATTCCTGATGGGGGTGAAGAAAAGGTCCCTCATGTTGCGGCTGTTTGTGATGGAGAGAAGCTTTTGTGGGGGAGGAAAGAATCTCAAAAGTTGGGCTGTGCCAGACTTTCAGCCGTTTTGCCCGGGCTCCTGCGGTTGCGCTTAACGTTACTGCGCTGGGCAGTTGCTTCAACACTGTAAGGGCCTGAGCGACAGTGCGGTCCTTGGACGATCCCGGGGACACGGGCTGTGCCTCTAAACCTGCAGGCGTATAAAACTGCATCTTGGGTTATTTGCACTAAGAAAAAAAAAAAAAAAAGCCAGTTTAGAAATAAAAGGAATACGTGAACCTAATTTCATTTTACACTTTATTTGGTTTTTAAATTGGCATGTTCTTTTTAAATCTACCTGTACCATGGTCGTGGGAACTTTTCTCTTTAGGTTGTGCACAGCAGAGGTGAGATGCTGGACTCTTGATATTATTTTTTTTTTCCTCTGATATTTCATATGTGGAAAAAGCAGCTTTTTTTGTTGCGTTAAGTCGTAAGCAGTGACGGAGCACCCTGTGCGCCAGGACCCCCTCGTGCTGACTGCCCCTGGCCCCGGCGCGGAGCGGTGCAGAGGAACTGCTGAGAGAAGCATTCAAGTCTCATTCCAGAAGAAACAAGCTCTACGCTGCGGCTGGGTTTGGCTCCCGCTTGCTCAGGCTTTGCGTCACTTACATGCAAAGAAACAATTTGGGACTAGATGGGACATATTCCCTTCATCAAATTCTGCGGAATCGCGGACTGTAACTTTTCAGAAGGACCGAGTCTTGCTCTCGGGCTGCCACCCCTGACATCCGTCTTCGACTGGTGGAAGCGGGACACGGATCAGCTGCAGGTGAATTCTGTGCATGAAAAGGACTTTGCAATGGGCCTCACCTGAGTGGGAAAAGCATCCGCAAAGTCCCTATGGCCAGCGGCTGCTCGTAAATCGCCCAGCATGGGAGGGGACGTATAGACAGGACCACTGTATTATACACGCTGCACTGGCCTCAACGCAAGTGGTGTGTGTTAGCACCGTGTTCGCATCCGCGGCTCGACTCCTTGCTGCATGCAAGTAAGGAGCTGCGCTTCCAGCATGTGTCCCATGGGCAAAGCTTTTTTCTTCTTTCTTTCTTTTTTTTTTTTTTTTTTTCCTAGCTCATTTCACGGACCTAGAATTCAACTTGCAGACCTTGTCCCATTCTCAACTTTTCTCGCTAAAATGTGGTGCCTACAGATCAAGTACGCGATGAATACAATGAAGATGCGCTCTATATGCCAAATCTAACCTTTCTCCTTAAATATACAGTTGCTGACTTGTGTTTACATAACCTTTAAGATGCGGGCACTGAAATGCCTAATTCCTGTGATTCAAAACCATTCCAAGCCCGAATGGTCCCAAGCTTGACACTTTCCTTTTTGGTTTATTTTGTCTTGCACTCTACTCCTAGGGTCAAAATCTGTTCCCGAGAAGTTCAGCGGGAGGTGTTGCTGGTGACGTTGGTGGGAACAGGGCGAAGCTTGCCATGTGTGTGTGAACTGTCCGAGTAAAACCACTTAAACGGGCCCATTTCTGCAGGCTGCTTTAAGACGGAGCCTCTGAGAACCAAATCTTTCTCTTCCCATTTCCAAGTGTCCAGTCTCGGGAGGGAGCAGGCCTTTGCCATAGCTGTACGTTCAAACCCACGGCACACGCTGATGGGCGGGTTGGAATTAACCTGAAATGCCTTGAATCGCAGCTCTTTTGGGAAAATGCAGGTTCGCTTGGGCTTGGATCTTCAGCTAGTGCACTGGTGGGGTGCCGCGGGTGCCAGGGCAGCCGGGCTGCCTCGGACCGGCCGAAGAGCTCGTCCTCGTCATTCAGCAATGGCAGAAGTGAAATTCCTACTGTTCTGGTTGACTTGTGAAATCAGGGGAAACGGGAGACCCCTTTTGGGGTTAGAGAAGGGGGAAAAAAAAAAAAAAAAGTGGCGACAGTAACCGTGAGGGATAAGGCAGCGGGATGCTGAAGTGGCAGCGACCCGACAGCGATGCTGCGATTGTCCGTGCGCCGTAGTACCCGCGGCACTGTTACAGTGCTCATCAGTGAGCTAAAAGGTCAGTACAGGCTTATCGGTGGAAAAAGGTGAAGGAAAAAAAGGCTGGGTTGTTTATTTTATAATAGTTCATTGAATTTGAATCGCTAGCTAGAGACACAAAGATAAGAAAAGTAATTAAGGTTCCCTCTAAGACTGCTCTGTGATAACAGAGGAACTTCGCGTAGTCAAAGCTACTTTTCAAAAACTAATCCTCATCGTCACGAGAATGACTTGAAAAGGCATAAAAGCTTAAAATTGAATTTCTATACCCACAGTTGAAAAACTTACCCGATACCGCACCATTTATCCAGTTTCCCAGCTATGGATTTTTTTTTTAAAAAACCATGTAGTATAGAGAAAGTGTAAATTATATACAGGCAATGAGAAGATACATTTTCAGCTTCTTGCAGAAAAAAAAAGGACCGCGATCTTACATTTTTTTCACTTAAATGCAATTTTATACGTTTATGTTGCTTTATATAAAGGAAATTGAATGTGAATGTTACCTTTTATGAATGCAACTTGCTCTTTTTTCATTACAGAAACTTTTGTTTGAAGTAATCAATAAACTTTGGTATGTTGTTCTGATTAATATATATTTCTTTGTCCTTTGTCCTTGGATGCTCCTGGGCAATAATTTATAACGTGGGCTTTCCCAAGGCAGTGCGAGGGGGACCGTCGGCATTTTCATTGCGGGTAGATGATGCCAGCAAGTCCATACTCGGTTCTCTGATGCGGAGCAGCATTTGCCTGAGGAAACACTGGTTGCTTCTTAAATACTGTTATTTTTCCAGCAAAGTATTAGCAATTCTCCTGTAACACCTGCTGCACGTCGCTGGCCTATGTGCGCTAAACCCATTACCCTCAAAAATAATGTCAAATTTAGAAACTCCTGTGAATTAAGTGAATAAATGGGTTTAGCTTTGTAGAAGAGCTGAATTTTTAGGAATTATTAGGTAAAAAAAACCCACCAGGTCTACGTGCCCAACTTCCTTATGTGCATGCAGAGTTTTTCTTAATGCTGTGCGTGGGTTCTGTGTGTTGTGGCTACCTGTAATAAATAAGCATTTTTTTAGTTCAAAGACTAGGAGCACACACATGAGGATTATTCTGTGGTTTGCTGAAGTGCCTGGAGCAGGCAAAGTCCGGGACAGATATTTGCCTTGATGACATTCCAGCAACGCAATGAAACTGTTAAAGCGAGACTCACGACGTTTGTATGATACACAAGGAAAATATATAGACTTTTTTTTTTTTTTTTTTTTAGGATATGGGTCTGATTCAAACTGAAATGTTTGTAATGAAAACTTGACAGTTTTGAAAAATTCTGTTTTGGCTGCTTCGATTTCTTCGGCTCCCATGAGCCACCGGAGGACAGATGGCTGTGCTATTTAAAACAAACTAACCTTTAAGAAGCAGCTTGTACTATTGGAAACCAGATACGTGCATTGAGAATCTTAATAGCCCGAGTGAGTGACAGTGAAAAATCATCTGAAGAGCGGGAACGGGTTTTACTCCGAGCTGGTTACCCAGGCTGACGGGACACAAGTAGTAAATGTAAGCGATGGGAGACATCCACGGGTCACGAGGTACTTCGGGAAGCACTAAATCAGCATTTAAACCCCCCCTGTAATCCTTCGTAGGAGAAAGAAGCAGCGAAGTCACTTCATAAAGTGGTTTTTAACAAGGGCAGCAATTTTTTTTCCAGGTGGGGCTCGCGGCACACGAGGGGCCGTGGTGTTCCCCGTCCCCGTGGCCGAAGGAGATGGGTCCGCAGCGGCCTCGCTGCTGGGGTCGGGGTTTGCTGCTTCCGCCGTGGCCGGGGATAACCGGCTCAGCTGGGAAAGGCGCTGGGGCCTGGAGAAGGGGCGTGTGTGCGCCTGCGGGCGCGTTCCCTTCCAGCCCCGGGGCTTGTAACAATAACCGACGTGGGGAAAAAGTGAGAGTGGGAGAGCCGAGCGGAGTCCTTTCCCTTTTTTGCATTGACAGAGCAGGTGACATAAAATCCCGGTCCCAGTGAAATCCGTGCAGGCTTGACTGGCTCCGGTGCGGCCGGATTTCTGCGGGCTGTGAAGGCTCTGCTCCTTCCGGACCGGCCTGGGAAGACCCTGCGCAGGACGGTACCCCTGGATCGGGGGTGATGCTGCCTCGTGCACGTGAAATCCTCCTAAAATCCCTCTTTATGAAAACCGACCAGAGCTTAATTACTCTTTTGCACAAGTACTTTGATGTCACTATGGTTATTCCAGAGGTGAGCAATTCCCTTCAACACCCGTTTGACTCCAAACTACGTTTAGCCAGCTCTGTTCTTCCAGTTCCCAGCACCACCCTAAAAAAAAATAAAAGCTCTTCTGTCCCGTTTTGCCCGTTGGGGTTTGGGCAGGAAAGAACAAGCCGCTGCCAGTCCCGCCACAGCTGCTCCCCACTGCGGCTGGGGCTCGGGCTGAGCAGGGACCACGGAGCAGACGTGAGGCTCAGGGGAGAAGCTGCTCGTAGAAGCTGATGGGGCCAACGTGGTGGCATGGGGCAAAGGAGCAGCCTTCCAGGTGGTGTAGCAGAAAAAATGGGATTTGGGCAAGCCAGGGAAAAACAGTGGGAGAACTGAGCCCTGGAGTGATGAGAGCAGGGCTGTGTCTTGGAGAAATTATCCAGCACCCGCCGGGCTGCGTGTGAGAGCTGGGACAGAGGGCTGGATTGAGGGTCACAACTTAAATTACCCCGTTTAACCAGAAAGCCTCTTCCCCAGCGACTGTCGGAAGAGGGGTGTTGCTGAAGGAGAGGCAAAGCGACGGGGTGGGCTGAGCTGAGGGTGACAGATGGGCATTTATTTATCCAGGCACTCTGAGAAGCCTCTAACCAAGCACGATCTGCAGCGACGCCGTGGGCCGGAGCAGCCCGACTCGCTGCTCGGCCTGTGCTTTCTGCGCAGTCCCACGATGAAGCATGAAAGCAGCAGCTTTTGGAAGTTGCAGAAATGAAACCTGTTTTCTCCAAATTCTAATAAAAATACATACTGGGGAGAAAAAGGTGATACGATTATTCAGACCAGTCTCAAAAGGCGATCGCATCCCTGTGAGGCCTCAGATGTCTGCGGTTGCCTAAGATCGAGCATTTGTTTGACTGAACAGGTATTTTTGAAGGGTGATTTCTAAAATCTAAATAATGGCACCAGTCCTAACAAATCCTTCTAGCCTTGATCTGGGGAAAAACAAACAAACAAACAAACAAAAAGGGGTTTTAATTTTGTTTGAGGTTTTTTGTTTGGTTGGTTTTTTCCGCCCAGCCTCTGATCTGGAATTAATGAAATTAGTAGGAATTCTCCCTACACCTTCTCCCTAAGATTTAAGGTTAAGGAATTTCACCCACATGAACTAACACTCCGCAAATGGGTGGGGGGGTGGGCTGCAGGTGCTGGCAAGGTTCTCCCCAGCTCTCTGAAGGGGCTCTTTCCCCTCGCACAGAGACCTGTACGTGCCGCAGTCAGAGCGCTCGACATTGTTACGGGGCCTGGGTGGGAAATCCTGAAAAAGAAATACCCGTGTTTCCTGCTGTCATTGCTTCCTTTTTATCCGCCTCCTTGTTCCCTCTATCTCAGCTTATCATTCCCTGGGCAGGCAGAGAGTAACGCTCCGCTCTGGAGGAGACAGACAGGCTGAGTAGCTTCTGCCAGTGTAAAATATGAGTTGCTGGACGATGCCTCTGCTGAATGCGTTGCTGGAAGAGCTGGGCATTTGTCATGAAATGCCCGAAAGGAAGGGCTGTAAGCAGCCAAGTTTCCAAAACAAGGATCTTTGTAGCCATGCAGGCTTGTACGGGAACGACGGTAAGGAAAAGCCGTGAGCCATCATCCTTGGGCTTGAGTAAACACAGCTTTTCTGCGCTGAGAGCTGGCTGCCGTTGTCTTGCGCCAGCTGAACGGGCTGGAGGAGGCGCAGCCTTGGGACCTGCAGGATTCCTGCCAGCGTTTGCCGCCCCGGTCCAGCCCAGCCCACCCGGGGCTCGGGGAGGGGGCGCGGGTGACTTGGACCACCAGATCCAATCTTAATCCTTTTGCCTTCTGTTCAGTGAGCAAGAAACGGATTGATTGCCAAACCTTAGGGATAACGTAGCCGTATCTTCTACTGGCTAACTTTACTTTTCCTGAAGCTGGCGTCAGGAGTGGGCAGGTATCACTCAGTGGGGTCAGTCCCCGTTACAGCAGGGTCCCCTCTGCGCAGCGGTGAGAACAGAAATGAGACTTCCAGCACTCACAGGGGCCTCATCTCTGCACTTTACTTTTCCTGAAGCTGGCGTCAGGAGTGGGCAGGTATCACTCAGTGGGGTCAGTCCCCGTTACAGCAGGGTCCCCTCTGCGCAGCGGTGAGAACAGAAATGAGACTTCCAGCACTCACAGGGGCCTCATCTCTGCAGGAGCTGGAGGAGTTCAGGGAGCATTCCTTGATAAGAATACAGAAAGAATGTGGCCTGGCTGTCTTTCTGGGCTTGTAGCCTTGCACAGGGCTATTTTATAACCGTGTTTTACTGCTGTGCACCTGAGCTGGATTTTTTGATGAGTAACTGCACATGGACTCTCTCTACCGCACAAGATGTGCTTTAAGACCATGTAGAAAACTGCCTATTCAAACTGTTAAGTTAGTGCAGCTCTGCTGTTACGAACAAGGAGCGCTGACTGAATGGGTAGTTTATCCTTGAAAAATTCTGTATTAGTGTAAGAAGGGGCACGGCCTACAAAAGATGGTGTTTTTCATACTCCCACTGTTAGATCTTGGGTCCTAAATTAATAGCCCTGACTGCTGAAGTGTTGGGAAAAGGCTACTATTATAGTAAGGAGCATAATTAAAAGGTTGTTTTGGAAAAACAGGAACATCCACTTGTCTGTGCTGCCTTCCTGGGCAGCTCAGGCTCCTGTTGAGAATGAGCTGGCATCGTTTGAACCTCAGCATCGGGCAACTGAGGCTGATGGGTCAGGCTGGCAGTGTGCTTACAGCTCTGGCCAGCTTGGGGTATAGCATGGCTTAACATAGTTCTCATATATTGGTCAAGGAATTTGCTAGAATGCTGCTTGCACAGGATGAAAACACTTTTTTTTTTTTTTTTTTTTTTTTTCCCCTTAGAGAAGCACTATGAGCACTGAGATGGGGAGTGCCTCTGGCTGCAGGGTGGTGTGCGGGGGACACTGCAGAGTAGCAGTAAATTAAAAGAAAGGGGGGGCGGAGGGGGAAGGGGGAAGGAAAAAAGGAAAAAACAAAAGGAAAAAGGAAAAAAGGCAGGATGAAAACACTTTTTTTTTTTTTTTTTTTTTTTTTCCCCTTAGAGAAGCACTATGAGCACTGAGATGGGGAGTGCCTCTGGCTGCAGGGTGGTGTGCGGGGGACACTGCAGAGTAGCAGTAAATTAAAAGAAAGGGGGGGCGGAGGGGGAAGGGGGAAGGAAAAAAGGAAAAAACAAAAGGAAAAAGGAAAAAAGGAAAAAGGGAAAAAAGGGAAAGGGAAAAAAGGGAAAAGGAAAAAAGGGAAACACGAAAAAGGGAAAAAAGGGAAAAGGAAAAAAGGGAAACACGAAAAAGGGAAAAAAGGAAAAAGGGAAAAAAGAGAAAAGGAAAAAAGGGAAAGGGAAAAAAGGGAAAGGGAAAAAAGGGAAAAGGAAAAAAGGGAAAAGGAAAAAAGGGAAACACGAAAAAAGAAAAAAGGGAAAAGGAAAAGAGGGAAAAGGCAAAAAGGGAAAAGGCGAAGGGAGAAGGGGCAGGGCAGAGGCCCAAGGGCCGGGCGGCGCGGTGCCCCCGGGCAGG
>KL280883.1:37246-69924 GCA_000699545.1 Podiceps cristatus | reverse complement strand
GGGAGGGGTGAGCGAGTGGCTGTGTGGTCTGATTACCATCTGGGGTTAAACCACAACGGTTAGATGTAGCATATATAAAAAAATACACATAATGTAGTACTACAGTAATTATGCCAATTCCAAAGTTTGAACTTTCTTTAATAACAAAGGAAAATGACTTCCCCCCCGATAATTTGTATCTGAATTTCTGTTTTGAAGTGTAGCATTATTTTTTCCCCTCATTCTTTTCATCTTTCTGGAACAATGGCATTAAATCCACAGTCTGTTCGCAGCTAGTATTTTAATTATTAATGCCTCCTATTCAAAAAGTAAAGAAGCTTCATTTTTTATACAGAAGTATTCCTGTTCTAAAGTCAGAGGTTAATTTGAGTACTGAAAATGTGTACACTGCTTTGGCAGCTTAACAGGTACTTTGAGCCCTTGTAAACTAATTTATACTAGCAAGGATAAAAATTACAAGGGTTACTAATCTTCATGCTGAAATCATTAAGATAATTACCACCAACTGTTTTATTATCCAAGTATATCAAGGGAAATGTAGTTGCATCCTGGAGCAATGTGTAAAAACTGACTAGGTATGTACCAATCTGTGCTTCAGATGGCATGTTGAAAAATAAGTACTGAAACTGGTGCATGTGTCTTGTAGCATTATACAACTTTCCCACTTGTAAACTTAAAAAGTGTGTGTATTAAGTGGAATATTCTCTCTGCAAGGAGATCTATCATTTCTCAGAATATATCCATGTCAGAACGCCTTTTCCTGGTATTTTCCACTCATTGCGGTACTCCCTCTGATTTGGTTTACATCTCCTCCCTGTGTGAGATAAGGTTATTATGTGTGATTATTTTTTTGTCAAAAACCCAACACTTTCAAAATCTATTTATAACCCTTTTTAATGAAAATTATTTTTAATCTAAATCTTCTAAGGAAAATGAAAAATCTTAGGGGATTTTTTTTTTTTTTTTTAGTCAGAGCTGTGAGTAGGTTTTTGCTTTCCTTCCCTTCGTGTCCAACACTTGAAATATTTCCTGTTCTCCCAACAGGAAAATGCAAATGCCTCTATGAAGTCTTATTAGGCTTCTGTAAAATTCAGAAAAGATAAGAAAGTTATTTAGAAAGAACAAGTACCTGCTGTTACTATTTACACCAAATCTGAGCCACCACCTTTCCCGGCGCATCTCAAGCAAGCAGGTTTGTGACCACATATAGTTTCTAGGCCTTTTTGTTTTACAATAAATAATGAAACAAGGTAATCTTGACTTCCCAAACCCTTATTTTTTAATTTTTACAGTATCAGGAAAGCCTTTAATGAATAAGAGTTTGTTTTGGCAATGGGATAGATGTTAACAAGCAGTATTTTTCAGTGTCTTTTCCCTATAAAAAATAAGGTGGGGGGGGGCGGGGGGAGAAGAAAGTCTGTCAGGTACATTTTGCTATTTTCTACTCTGAAAACTCACCTGTAATCTGTACAATATGTATAGGCCAAGACAACCAGAGAGGTGAAGTGAGCATTATGAGGAAACAAACCAGAAAAAGAGGCTGTATACATAAACTGTATATATTTAAGCGTCTGTTGTGTGTCAGACCCTTGCTATTAGGGCATATGTTCTGCATAGATGGGGATTAGAGGAGGGAGTTTGGTAGTGAAAAACAAATAATAATAAAGAAAAACTTCAGACTCTTCAGAATAATTGGAAAAGGGTGATTTACTTGCCTGTTAATGCTTTCTGCTTAACAGGGAACTATTTTCTAGATTGGAAGGAAGTATTGCGCAAATGACTTCTCTAAAAGCTGAGGCAGCCCAAGTCAGCCACCCACATCTCTAGAAAATGGGGACATCTACCAATAAGTTATTATAATGCAGATCTTTTCAACACTACTGTTATTATAGTTGGACTTTTTAATGAGTTCCCCTTCTTTCTCCCATACATTTTCTCTGCATCTGAGAAAACATCCTTCTTATGGGAAGGCCTGCTATCATGTTAAAAGCTCTCTCACCCCAAGAAGCTGTAAAAGCCAGGATGATTATGCCAGTGAACAAAGTCTTCTGTACACAGTGTCATACCCCTAACTGGTGTAAATTGACTTAACTTCATTGACTTTAATGTCCCTGTATTTGCAAAACATTTATGTCAACTATGAATCTGAACCACTGTATTAAATTCGTTACAATGTGAGCTAACTATCCAGGGACTATATTTATACTTTAGATGATCCTGTGTAAACACACAAGGAAAATATTTCCAGTCATCTCCTCATTTAGCCTTTTAAAGAGGTTTAATTACTCAGTATTTCATTAAAATTACCTACTCAAAGAATTAAGGACAGGAAAAGAAACAGCCCCCAGGGCTCATGTTTGGGATGTATCTGCCACAGAGAGTCACAGTAGATACCTTGAGGTCCTGCCTCATTGTAAATATGTTTTTGCCTTAGTGAACAAGAGTTCAAGCTTTCACTTACACTGAAGAAAGAACACAGGATGGTCTCTCAAATATATATAATACTGTGAAGCTCAAACTGAGAGTGAAAGACAATGACTCCCTGGAGTTTGAGAGAGGAACAGGAAAAACAGAGGTGAGGTTTTTTGGATGTGACACCTTTCTTGTTTTTATTTCAGCTTTTTGGTTGTAAGAGATGTGTACAGGTCGAGTGCATTAGTAGGGAAAGAACATGTGTAGTTACAGAAAGGAATGACAGATGGGAAGGGCCCAGGGGATCTGAGGTCAGAGGATAACTGATTGCTCATAAATTATCTAGAAAAATAAATAAATAATTGATAATTTAGTCTCTACAAAATCAGTGAAAACACATAGGTTGACAGTTCTGGACCACATATAGATTCCTGAACACTGCTGTTAAGATTTTAGAGATAGTATTGAATGATCTTCCTATTAACAAATAAGCTATTGGATGCTGCCTAATTTTAACTATTGCATACAAGTCAGAAATTGTAAGAAAATAAAAGCAGTATGGATTTTTACATAGTAAGACATTAACTTTCTGGAAAAAATTATGATCTTTTAAAATTACATGTCAATTTGGAAATTTCTTACTTCTTACAGGATGCCTATGAAACATAGGCAAAAAAAGAGCACAGCAATTTCATGGAGAAGCATTCTAGTCAAATGGATAATGAAAGAAAAGAAAACATATGCAAGCCAGATGACCATTTCAGACCTTAAAAACAACTAAAAGCCATCATGTTAGAAGTAATATCTGCATCATTCTGGACAGTATGAAAAACCCTAAACATGCCACAAGTCGTATTGTACATTGTAAGAGCTGGGCTGTGACTTACAGTTTCCAAGAGCAGTTGGAAGTTGTTGGTGAAGAACAATTATCTTGACAGAAAGTAATTGAATCAAATAGAAAGTTCAGATCTTTCTGTGTTTTCTTTTTCGGTTTTGTTTGCATTTTCTCCTCCCGTGTCCTTCTCTGAATGTGGATGACAAGACCTGTATGTGAAAGCACTCTACGTGTAAGCAGAGGCGAAGGGAAGGGGGTGGGTTTCACAGCAGCACTTGGGTGATGTTTTGTCACCCTTGTCAAAGGATGTTAAAAGATGGTAGAGAAAGTCATTCCCATTTGGTAGCATAAGAAGAAAGGGTCCAACAGAGTTTGCTGTGTATGAAAGTAACTGCTGCACACTTTCCAGTTTCATCCCCAGCCTTTCCTTCAAAAGCTGCTTGCTAGGACTCTAATAATGCTAGCCATGTTCATTAAATGAGGGTTTGGGGATATAATCTCTTGCACTGTAAAGCTGGAATATGTTTGTATGGATTTTTTTTTTTTTTCCCCCCACCTAATATCTGACAGCCAAGAGATCTAGGTTTGGGGGAATAAATTTGCCATCTACCAGTAATTCTGTGCGTGGTTCAGCCAAGATTTCCATAGCCTAGTGGGACTTGTAGGCTCTCAACTGGGCAGAACATTATGCAGCAAGGGAAGGTTCATGAAAAACACAGCATTGGACTCCCCAATTCCTAGCTGTCCTTATCATGCTAGTATTGAATAGGAAAATAGGACAGTACTCAATTTTTCTCTCAGAATCCTAATCAAGTTTGCATGTTCAGAAAGAACTTTACCGTCACACCAACCTACGAGTTTATACTCACGGGTTACCTTAGACTGAGACATTGGCAATAACGTACACGTTACTGAATGTCCTCACAACACCTCAAAGTAACTAATGCCGTTTGTTTCTTGAAAACTTCAGTGTCAGAAATCTGTGCCTGTTTTTAGCTCAAATCTTCTAGGAAGCCACAGTGCTTGCAATGCTGAAACCATGCAACTGCAGTGCACAGTCTGCGTACAATTCAGAGATGAAATATATATCATCTCTGCTTCCCTCCTGTGTCCAAAAATATTTTGCCCTGGAAATCCCTGCTGGGGTGACTCATCTGTATCATAGCAAACAAGAGCGATTCAGTTGAGATGCCCAAGGTTTTTTTTTTTTTTTCCAGCATGTGTCATATTATTTTTGTCCTTGAAATTTATGGAAAGAAAAGATTGCTGACCCAGTTCAGATCATGCAAATGTCTAAATATCCTGTTATCTATGAGCCACGAGCACACCAGACACACCACTACACAGTACTCGCAACTGCAGGTTATAATTATTTATGTAATTCTAGTGGCTTATGGGAAAACTAGATGAATAACAATTGAAGTATGTATTTGCAATACCTTTACATGCCGAATAGCTAGGTAGTGGCCTACCAAGCTTTATAAAGAAGTTACCCTGTGCCATTTTAATATATGGTGCTTCCATGCAACACTATCCATAGATAACTTTAAGAAAAAAAGAATAAACCCCAGTAATATTTCTTTCCATTATAATTGGTACTGGTCTATTTTAACAGAAACATAGACCTCATGTGTGCTATCAAAAGATCTAGGTTGAAAGTCTTCAGGATATATTGATCTGAAATACTTTGAAGGTACTTTCAGCTGCATATGTAATAATTACCATGCAGATATAATCCTATAAAATTGAATGGAAAAATTTCATACTAATTCCAGATGTAAAGAGCCAAGTAAACGGGTAAGTTTTATCAATGTCAGCGTGACTTTTCACGTAAAAAGGTAAAAATAGGTCTTCAGCCTGTCTTACTATTTTTGCAGAACTAAATTTAACAAGTTGTTGATGAACATTCTGAAAACATAAAATGTATTTCAAGGCTAAAATTGAGTATGCGCTGTATTTCAAGCTATTTTGCAGATATTTTGACAGATGGTTGTGACATTGTTAACATGTAGATTGTAAAATTAAAAATGGGGGAAAAAAGGAAGAAATGTTAACTTTCAATAATTTGTGGTTCATAGTATCAGTTACCAAAGCATGAGAAATCTATACAACCTGTTTTGCAAAATGCGCAAATTTTTTAATAATTCTGCAAAGTAAGCACAGTAAACTACATTCACATCAGCCACAAAATACTTCTGTTTTGCTAAAAGTATGACAATGTGAAAATTACAGTTTACCAGTTTTCTTTTTTAAACCCAAGTTAAGATGTTGGTTTTGCTAGAGTTTCTTAAATGTTGAAATGCCCTCTGAGATTTTGAACTGTTTGTTTTCTCGATGATTTAAATACACTTTTAATTGCTAAGAATAACAAAGAAGAGCAAAAGCTGCAGATAATATAGCTTATTCTGAGCAAAATCCAGCCTGAAGGTAAGTTTGTCTTTCAGAGGGGGGAAAAAACAACTATTAACTGATGCTTTCACTTTACTAGGCTGAGTAGAAGCAGTTCAAGTGCCTCAAGTGATGTAAAGTTTTAAATCTATTGATTAAATTTGCATCTCTTAATTTAGAAATGATCATCCATGTGGAGTGCAACCTAAACAGCAGAATATTTCACTACTTAAGTATTGATTTTCAATATGTCAAATATACTAATTAAAATTGATATTTTGTAGATTGCATTTTAAATATTAACATTTGATTAAATTTTGATTATTGACATCCATGATATTTTGCAGAATTATATGGGTCATCACATATTACTCCAGTAGACAAAGAAAGCAAGCAGAAGTAACTGCTTTCAGTACAGAAGAGCATGAAGACTGTGCCACATAACATGTAACTGCAGAAAAGGTTCAAAAGATTGTTTTAGTTGAATGGAATGGTTCTGCCACTGCATAGGCCTGACTGCATCCAGTCTTGATTAGTTCATTTCATAGTAGAGAGCCATGAATAAATGGGTTGAATAAACTGGCTTCAGGCACTATGTCCCTTAGGGTTGCAATCTGACAGGGTTCTGCTGTATGTTCACCTGTTTTTTGTAGTGAGTTAATGCTCAGCAGCACCTGTTTTGGAGATTCTTCCTGGCAATCTTAGGCACTTTCATCATTACAGAATTATTCTACATCAGTTAACCTTAGTGATTTAGATCTATTTTCCTCTGGACAAAGACAGCTGGGCAGAATTTGACTTGCATTTGTACCTTCTTCACAGACCTTTCAAATGTTTTGAGATTTACGATATTATTGCCTTTTGTGGTATAATTTCCCTCTTTCCTCAGAACTAGAGTTGGAGTTTTAAGCTATTTTTTTTTTTTTTTCAGCTGATAAAGCACATTTCAGAATATTTAGTATTGAGTAAAATGTTATTGTCCTCACCTGAAGAAGGAAGTGAGTACAATTATACCAATTTCATAGGGAATCAAATGTACTTAGAGACCTGTCAGAACCCAGGTCGCTACGAGAGTGAGCAGAGTTTATGAAGCCAAATAGACTCTCAAAGAAATGTTCTTCAAGTATAGCTATCTTTTCCAGTCCTTTATCCTGATTCTCTGTGCAGAAACAATAGACCCCTGAAATGTATTATATGGAAGTTACATGTTCCCTATAGACTAGGAAAATGTAAATGAATAAAATACAAATGAAAGCTGTATTGCATGAGAAATAAGAAACCTGTTACTCACCATTACACAAAGGATATATGAAGAATAGGATTTATAAAAAGGCATAGATCATTTAAGGAGAGCAGACATTGGCAGTGTTCATTCTTTACTAATATCCAAAGAATGTCATTGTTATTGAAAGATTCCTATAATGGACAGAGAATAAAGACATAAGGGGATCGTGTATTAGCGAACAAAGAATAATATTACAAGGAAAAAGACATGGCAATATATGTAGAGAACAGGTAAATAGCAGAGCTTATTAGAAAATTAAATACGTTCTTTGCCTCACTGTCCTTTGAACTGTTTGGTCATTTGGCGGCACTGATTTAGATGTTCTAATTTAGAGTAAGATGAATTAACCTTACTTATTTCCATTGACTGTAAAGGGCATCCAGCCAACTAGTTTGAATGTACATGCCTATACTGCACAAGTCAATACTTGGCAGATGAAATTATCTCCTATAATCCAAACTAATTGAACACAGACCCAAGATCAATCACCAGCTTTGGGAGAGCTCAGAAATCTGGAAAAGAAGAAAAGCTAAACTTCTGCTGCCCCTTAGTGAAGGCCTCAGACTACACTCACCTGCAAGGATGGACAGGTCCTGGGTGTAGCTGTGCACGCTCAGCATCTGGAAGGTCTTGTACTGACGTCAGCAATGGGCAGACAAGAAAAAGGCATTTGTTCTTAAAAAGGTCTGATGTTGCATGCGCTATGGGGTTTCAGGATACTCAAGGTGAGTTAGCCAGGGTGTTTCTAAGAGTGGTGGCATGTCACCTTGCCTTGGATACACTGGGAAGTCAGATGAGAGCTGGGCTAGACACTATGCCTTTGATGCTTTGAAAACTTGGATTCTGTAAAATAATATAAGCAAATGGTGAGTTTGGAAATAATACTTTAAAGCTCTCCTATTTTTGTGCATCCTTAAATAGAGTTGCTGTGGTCTCAGGTGGACTTGACTGTGCATTTATATTCTGTTTAAACATATTTTATGTTCAAGCAAATGGCAATGTAGTTTTTATTACTATCAGAAAACACTAAAAGGATAATTCTACCTAAAAGAGACTCCAACTTCTTTTATATTTAGCCTGAAATGAATCTTCGTTAATGAAAGGGTTTCGCTGAAGGCTTGAAGTACGTATAAGTGAAACATTTCTCCCAATCATAACATTCATTATTTTCAATCGGTAATATGCATATTTCATTTTTAAAAAGAAATAAGATGCTCAAACTCCTTGATTACCAGGGAATTCTGTGCAAAGAATTTATGAGATAATGTTTTCAGGCTTGTCAATAAAGCCTAAATCCCTGCTGCGTTGAAGCTTATATCACATGCTGCATATGCTTTTCTAGCATGAACCAGCAGAATACAATTATTATGACCCAGCATTACCTTCCTGTATTTAATATTTACCAAATGAGTAATTTAGCCTATACTAAAAGTACTGAAGGAACAAAAAGCAGTAATTGATAACATCATAATAAAATAGGGTTGCATTTAGAGCAAATAACAATCTGTAAGTAATAGAATAGTCATGCAGATCACAGGTGTGACTGCTGACTTGGGAGCAGCATTTGGTTATATGGACACTCTGGCAGTTCTGTGATTAGAGAAAAACATTTAAAAATGCTAACAGCTATATTTGCATTCTTGTTCAGTACCTTAAAACACTTTTCTAATTTCTAGAAAAAAACCAAAACCAAATGCATGTCATATGAGCAAAGAATTTAAAAAGCTGAGCGTTTTCCCCAGAATTGAATTACGGATGATTAGGAGAAAGAACCTGGCAATAGAATCACTGAGGGGAAAGGGGAAATGTGTTCTGAGGGAGCAATATGTTTAGAAAAAAAAGGGAAGAAAAAGGGAAGAGGTTTAGTAGACACGGTAAGGATTCTTTTGTTTAAAGCCCATCACATATTTGCACTTTATGGGTAAAATTCACCTGGTATATCTAATTTGTGATCAGTATTTCAACTGGTATATGCAAACAGCTTTGGTGTCCTCAAGAAAAAGCACCAGTGCTTCTGCTTCGGTAGTTCCAGTTCTCTCCAGTCTTATCACCTTGCCAGGCAGCACGAATTCAGCGACCTCCCAGGTTTTGTATGCTGATAATTTTGCAGAGGAGGTTGCGTGACTAAAAAAATAGTCTTGAATTACTTTAAAATACACCCAAAGCGGTCTCTTATATTGGCAATTTTTATATCCAACCCTTATTTTAAAATTGCAATAGATGTGCTTTATGTACTAGAGAATGAAAAGAAATATTGTGGATACAGCTTTGACTCTCCCTTGATGTGGGACTCTCATGTCGATAACAAGAAGTCTTAGCCCTCTAACTTTAGGTATCTCTTTCTCTTATTACTGTACCTTATTTATAGTCTCAATTTTAAATCTATGTTTTCATTCTTTTCACTCAGATGCAAATATTTGTGTTACCTTGAAGAAGGCAAAGCTTCAATAATTCTGTCTGATAAAGATTTCCTGTTCTCATTATGCTGCTTTGAAAGTCTAACAAATAAGACATACTGTCACTTAGCTGGTTACTAGGCCCAAATTTCAATGCTTAAGCAAACACGGCTGGGAACATGATAGCTGTGATGGAGAAAAAATCAGCTCTCTAATATAAATTAAGTCATGTTTCTTGCATCCATTTTAAGTTCCTACATTTGAGCTAGTTAGAAAATCACACTTGTAGTCATGACAAGCTTTTATTCATTTTTACATTGTTTTAACAGCTTTCAGTTCAGACAAGAAGAAAATGATCTAATTACTTAGAGTAGTTGCTTATGTAGACTTAATTCTGGAGTATTGGTTTAGGCTGTCTAAACACCTGGAGCAAAATCCTGTTCTGCTAACTTCAAACAATTTAATGCTGCAGAGTTTAGTGGATGTATTATAAAACTGTATTTAAGAATATGCACAATATCCTTTGAAATACTTGATATCATTGCTGAGAATTTGCTGACTTTTCAGAATTTCTGTAGGGATTCTGAAACGGGGACTTTCCGTAAATCCCCATTAAAACCTCACTGCGAACAAAGTTACAGTTACCTGAAAGTTACCCGAAACAGGAATTATTCTGTAAACTAAGACTACTATACTTCTCATCCCAGCAAGCAAATATTCTGTTTTCTTCTTTTCAAAATGTAGGAATTAAAAATGACCCAGGAACACTGTAGAAAGAAGGTATATAGGACGAAAGTAAAAAGACCGAGGGTAACTGAATGTACTTTGAAAAAAGAAAACGGTGTAAAAATTATGAGCGAGAGGTCTTGTATAAAGTAATGCACACAAAGTGGGTGAAAAGAGGCAGGTGCCTAAAAAGCAGTGATATTTTAAATGATAGTGGAAAAGCATGTGTGCACTTCATTTTTATCTTCCTTTCAAAGATGCTCTTCTATTCTTTGGTTTGTATTTGCAGATGTCCAAAATTACAATGATTTCTGTGCAGTCTAGGCTTCTCCCAGACTAGAAAGATACTTTGAAATAATTTGCATTCATAAATTAAAGTCCCTGCCTCACTTAAAGAGAGTCAGGTACTTGAGCTCCTGGCACCGCGTGAACGCAAGCGCTGATCCTGAGCAAGGGCATCTGCAGGTCAGGGTCCCTTCACATGAAAATCTGCCTTGGGGAAACAAACAATTCCTTGACTTTTCCTGTGAGTTCGTTCAATTTTTTTAAATGACCTTGATTCCATGCTTGCTCTGTGGTTTCCAGACCTCAATTAATATTTTTTGGGGGGGGAAGAAGGAGGGTGGAAGGGGGCTTGCTCTTGCCTGTGGTGACGGGAGGTGGTGCAATACAACCCTCGCCTGAGCTAGGTGGGAGGACAGCAGCTCCTAAAGACAACATTTGTGCAGATGGATTTCTTAACTCTTAGCCTTTTCTTCTCATTTATCCCTCAGGGTCCAAGACTTTACTAGACTTTTTTCTAGCAGGAGAAGTTACCAGTATGGTTCACAACTTGACAGGGTCCGAACTAGTTGTGGATGCTTTGCCTTTGCAATGGTCTCATTAAGCCCCCATGAGAGCCGGCGTGCTGATCACAAGGAGGCACTCCCTCCTCTGAAGACCAGCGCTCAGCTCCTCAAAAGTGGTTAGATGTCCCCACGGAAATGATGGGAAGTTAATTGCCTTAATCCATCTGGACTCATATGTTGTGCTGTACCGTCCATGTTGAAAATAATAGGACCACATTTTAACAGTATGGTTTTAGGCATGTGTGAAAACCATGGGCAGCTCTCCAGGTACTCAGCTACTACAGTGACAGAGGCTACACAAGCACTTGCTTAGACAGACAGTTGAACAGATTTCAAAAGCAAGGCCTCCAAAATGTGTCTTTTATAATACATTGCTGCTTTTTAACAGCTTGTTGGTGATAGATTTTTAAACCTGAAGCATATGAATAATGCAAATAAGAAAATGTTGCACGGTAATGTTGATTCAGTAACACTTTATATGCTCATTAGCTAGCGTGCATTATAATTGAACTCTTACATGTGACAGCCACATGAATGCCAAATGAATACATTATGATTAACGTTGTTACAATGAATACCAAATGAATTTTTAATGACTGAACACTTACCATTTTCCCATTGAATCTGTGGCATGCAAAGTTTTGATTCTCTTTCAAGATTGGATTTGAAGCAGTGATATGAAGGGCTTATTATATTTTAACATAGAACATGCTTAGCTGGTGCTAAGTCATTATTCTCCAAGATCCCATGACAATTTTGTTGGCTGTTTAAAAAAAGTGTTTTCCTAGAAATGGATAATGAAGGAAGGATTATTTACTTGCACCTCTTGTAAGATTGACTCAGCAGTGATCCATGGATACTAACCAGGCATCACAAGGAAAGGGAAATCGGGATGACTGCTAAAGCAATGTCATCCGTCTTTTTGCAAACATTGGTGATGGAATGACAGAAAAATAGAATTAAAGTGCTTTATTATTGCCATTGTTGGATTAAATAGTACTCGAATAAACAGAATATTCACATTTTAAATACAAACTTTGTTCTTTATTCAAGTGAGCAATGCTTCCACCAGGTTTCCTAGCCTTCAGGCACTATTTATCCGCAGGGAGCAGTTGTCATTAATGCTACCTTATTACCTTGTATGCATAGTAATTTGCTTTGTAAATGGCCCCATTCGGGAAAGCGTTTACTGACGACTGCAAGAGTTTCACGGCCAGGTTCGTGCTGAAACATGACCCTGTCTAACAAAAAACCCCTTGGTGCAAAGCGCAAAGCCTCTTCTCAAACTTCAGAGTTTTTTATGTTTCATAGAGATGCAACTAAAACTAAACCCATATCTACTGTGCTTCTGGAGGACAGAAAAGGCCTGGAGGACACAAGGTAGGACCGTGTCAACACTTGGAGATACTTACGTAAAGTAATTTTCACCGTGTTTTTATGAGCTATACTAAATGTCCTGTGAGCCACATGCCCACAGACTGGTTGATCTCTTCTGGCCTAGGTTGTATGACCTTCAAGAAGAGGAACACAGCTTTGCTCCTCAGCTCAGTAACACCAAGCTGTCGCTTCTTATTATTTTACTTTTCTTGGAATTCAATCTCTAAATTGGCATAAAATGTGTAGTGTTTGTCTGTTTACATTTATTGCAATAGACTATAAAAAATAAAATGATATGAGCAAGAATAAGCAGGTTTCTAGCCAGGTATTCTATGAGAAACTGCTGTAAATTAGAAAGAAAGTCATGTTCCATAAATAACTGACTAGCTGCTGAGAACAACAATGCCACTCCTCATGGCAGCAGAAGAAATGCATGGTGGTAACAAGCCGAAAGAACTACTGGGGTTCTCAGGCAAAAGGAATGAAAGGTCAGACCTGGCTGCTCATGTGCGTTCCCCTTTCCTCCCCGCCTCCCCCTTCCCCCCTGCAGACCCGCTCAGAGATCACTCTTCGGTACAAAATGCTTAGCGGTAGGAGTGACGGCAGTTTTTGCCCACTGTTTTAGGTACTGGGTGAATTTTAACCCCAAATAAAAACAAGCAGTTTGTGTTTCAGCCTATGAGGCTTTGAAAGCGTAACTTTCCCAGTACCTCTCTTTTTGCGTCTGCTTCCCTCAATATGTTACCTGAATTGCATCTCCAGCATCATATAACAACTTTGATAGTTTTTCTGCTTTTCTCATTCCCCTATCATATTCAATTCTCTCTGAGAGTTGTTCCATCACCCAAAATACTAATTTCCTGAATGTTTTGTTTCCATGGGCAATGTGAGCTAAGTAAGACCTTAAAATAGGTTATTTTCTTAAAAAAGTAAAATTTTGGTTCCTCCAAATAAAGTTGAAATTCACACAAACGGGAATGACATGACACTGATGGGTTTAAGTGAGTCTGGTTCATGGGAACTAACTGAGTAGACCCAAATCAGGAGGTACTCCTGTGATCCTTCTTACACAGAGAAAATCATAGTTTCATTTTAATGCACTAAAATAAATACCTAGTTCCATCAAATAATGCATATTAACTACAGATTGAGTCTTCTTAGATACAGTACACAAGAAATTGATCTGAGAAAGCTGCAAGCTCAACAGCAAGATGGAGAGATGGACAACCAGACCTGACAGAACTGCCTCACAAAGGTGAGGACATGAGATGCCAACACTTTGCATGAGGTCACAAAAACTGTCTGTTGCTGAGCCAGATCTTGTCCTTCCTTGACCTCGTCCCATGTCTTATGCATAAAATCACCACCCTTTTCTTATACCAACTCCAGGCATTTTTGTAACACAGTTAAATTTAATCTCTGCTCTACACTGCAGTGTTTTGGAAAGCTGCAGTTACGGATGGGCCCAAGGATATGTGAAAGGTGCATACCCTGGCTAAATTTGGAAAAAGCAACTTTTATTTATACATACCAGCAAGTGCTTGTAAACGTCCCCTGCAGAGTTATTTTGGTCTGCTAGCACAAATTTGTCAGCTGCTGAGAGATATTTCTGTGAGCTGAGAGGAGGATGCTTTTCTGGGCCGGAGCGACACAGGCGCAGACCGGTGGGCTTCCCGCCTTGGGGCTCCTAGGGACAGGCGACCTCCGAGTGCCGTCCGGGCTCCTCTCGCGGGTCTGGATTTTGGGTTGTTGATCAGCAAAAAAAAAAAAAAAAGTGCAGCCTTGATTGAAGCACAGCAGGTCAAAGATCGGTATTTTATTTTCTGGTTTAGTTTTGTTTTCATAAAGGGATGAAGGGGAGCTACCCTGAATTTTTGAGTTTTTATACTACACTCACTTCCCCAGACAGAGCCTGTGTCTTTTCTGGGGCCTGCAGGCACTTAATGGATGAATGCTCTAGGAGGGATGGTGTGTCACTTCCTGAGCAGACCAAGAAAACAGAAGAACATCAGGATTGTTAGGATGTTGTATGTATTTATTAATTTACATGCAATTCTATCATATCTTTTATTATTGTAAATATAGAATCCTTTGCCTAGCCTGAAAATTAAATGCATGTGCCCATTAAAGCTACAGTTACAATCAAGTGTACCTCTTAGGATGGTCTTCCATTTTTCTTCTCTGCCTTGTGCTCTTTAGCTTTCACGCATTATTTAAAATACTATTTGCTTGGACATTTTGTTAGGTCTCCATTAGTAATATATGTTTCATAGTTCAGGTTGTTCACTTAAAAGGTATTTCAGCCTATGGTGAACTTGTGTGTCTCCTGGTAAACAAGAAGAGATCTAAGTAAACCAGCCAGGCCAGGATAGGATGTTCTTTATTGCATCTAATGGCATTATTGATTTGCAGATTTTTTTTTTTTTTTTTTTTTGAGAAAGAAAAGCTGGTTCTGTTATCTCAATTTGCAATTTTGACTCCAAATTTAACCACCTCTGTTAATCTTTAAGCTCTATACCATCGTTTTTTCTGTTAGTCTATATAGAACGTACTTAATATTAACTTTCACAGTTTTCACTAAGTTGTGCAGAGATGATCAGAAAGATTTTAACTTAGGGCGTACAATAATTAAATTTACTACCTCTTGTAGATCACCGTTTGTGAAAGCTTCTCTTCTGAGACTGTATTTTTCAACATTTTCTCTTGTGTGACAATTATTTCTTGGTTAAGTATGTGGAAAAACACGTAAGCTGCTTTTGAGGAAGGGCTAGGAGAGAAATGTGCATTGCTCTTCATTAACGAATGGCTGTGGCTTGCTACGGGCAAAAGCAAGACCTTTTCTGCATTCCAGGTTAAAAGTGTGGGGAGGAGCAGGTCACTCCATTCCTCTTTTAAGCTCAGGAGTTATTACAGCTTTCTGTACACAGGGATGGGTGAGCTCTGGGGAGCTAATAAGACTCCATTTTGTGCAGACAAGGGGGAAGAGATGGCTGAAGATGAAGAATGAGCAGAAGCATAATTCACCAGCGTACCTGATGGCATAATGACATTGATGTTTCTTGGCTCGTATATCACCCTAGGTGCAGACATGTGTCAGTTCATTTCTGTCCAGCGCAATCGAGAGAGCGTGAGGGATATTATGACTTTTTAAGTCCTATCTCTCAGGCAGGTTTCTTTGGGGGCAATGCAATTACATGCTCTTCCGTCTATGGGCTCGATAGCAAACTGACACCCCCGCCCTCAGCTAGAGGAGCCATCAGTTAAGGATGACAGAGTTGCATAAACAGTTAAGTTAGTCCCGTATCTTGTCTGTCCTGCCGTGCCGTATCGGCTTCACCTCTGCTGGAGTGGAGCCTGTGAGCCCCTGCGGCTAACGCTATCTTTCGCAAATTGCTGCCATGCAGGCATCAAATACCTAGTACCTCCTACAAGGCGTAAATCTAGGTTTTTCCCTCTGTATCACAAATATGCAGATCTAGTCTGTTCTCTCCGAATGTGGCAGACAAAAATCTTGTCTAGATACTGAACATGAAGCTGTTGACAAGTAAGAAGGGCAAGCTGAATTTCACATAGTCTTAGAAGATCTTAAATCCTCCCTAGGGGTCTGACCTTGTGTTCCTTACCCCTGTAAATATTTTTTTTTTCCTCCTAATGGACCCATGTGGAACTATGCCTAGGGACAATGCACATGACTAAGAGTGGCAGGACCAAGACTGATTTTTTTGTGACACAATGTAAGGTTGCCAGTAGACCACATCAACACATATAAGAAATGGAAAATCCAGATGGACATTGAGCATTGAATTTTCAAAGTAAACCAACAAATCTAAATAAAGTCAGAACTCAGTTATCCATACAAAACACTCTTGTTGATGTTATTCAAAAAAATGCATTTTATTGCCTTGCAAACATCCAAAAGGAATTCAGTTTTCAAAATCTTTAGGCTTTGGTATGGCATAATGGCTTACTTTTGTAACAACAAGCTGAAATATTGACTGTCAAACTGAACTTTGTGGGGTTGTCTTTGTTTACAAATTAAAACTGTCTTCTCATTTTTAGCTCTGCATACAATAACTGTGTTCTAAGGAATACATACTTTGAAAACTAACTGTGTACTGCAACACGAAAAAGATTGTTCCTATACACTGTGATTAAATGTAGGACAAAAAACCCCACAAGCACAAGCCACGTGGGACAAGGTGGCTCATCTACAATATAAGGCATTTCTTCTACCTTCGATATCTGGACATGAAAAGAAAGTGGTGCTGAAGTATAATTTTAAAATCATTTAAACATGTTACAACAATCAGCAGAATTGTTTGAATATGCAAATAATTTTGCTGCAAATTTATAATATTAATAAGTAAACCCTTTTAAATGTATCAAGAACACAGTTGCATGGGCAGCTCTTGGCAACAAGGTACGAGTGCTATTCTTCCATTGCAACTCCTGGTACATCAGTCATGACGTAATATATGATTCTCAAAAAGTTAAGTCAAAGCTGATGTTGCATAATGTAGTTGAGATCTTATTTATAGAAAGAATTAGAAAGCTAATGATAAAAATACTCACATTTATATAAAAGGCCACTGATACAGATGGAAGTTTTACTTGTTTTGAGGAACAGTCACTAAATAAAATTTTATTCTTTCTCTCTGAAATGTGACTTAATTTTGTTTGTGTTACACATCATTTGTATACAATTATGCTTCATTCAAACATAGGCCCAGCAAGATCGATAAGCCCTTAGGTCAATAAGGGCTATAAGAACAAACTTTACAAATTCAGTCTATAACAGCATAGCAAATAAGGTGTGACTTTATTATCCATTGCTTCAGGAGGGTATTTAAAAAACGGGACATAAGAAATGGCCGGGATTTTTTGCTGTTTTTTTTTTAACTGAATATTTTATGCCATTGTGCATCTCTTTGCTATAAGATTAGAAATAAATTTATCTGTCTCACGATCACTGACTGCACTGGCGTGTCAAACAGCAACATCTAGATAGCGGGCAGTGCCAATGGAGGACGGTGACTTCTGTTGTTTACTTCAAGTTTAGCCCATGACCAACATTTTTTTTTTTTTTTTTCTCTGCAACACTGTCTGGTTTGATCTGTGTCATTACGAGGGAATACTAGGAAGAACATAAATACTTGTGCTCCAGCAAGCTGACATGTCCCCGGCTCATGGTATTATTTATGGATGGCTCTCTAGCCCTGTACCACAATTTTCCAAAGCAGGTTTCTTGAGCAGATAGAACGTACTGAAAAAAGGTACAGAAACATATGGTAATCTTATCAAATGACTATGCTTACTGTTACAGGAGGAAAAGCGTATTTTAGAGGAGAGAATACTGAAAGGCAGTGGTTTATGGCACATCATCAGCTTGAGCCATCTCAATTTTTCCACAGTAGGAAATCTGATCTAGAGCATATGGTGAGTTCACATGCAAAAGCATGATAGACTTAAAATGGCAGTTCTTAATTAGCACCTTATTAGTGTTCAGGTGCTAGCCATGTTTAGCAACAGCATGAAATAGATGGCCTAGATTTTTGCATTCAGAATGGAATTACACCTGTTTAAACACATTTTGCTACCTACATTGAGGTCGATTTTACTGATGACAGTAGAGGATAGCACAGAGCTTTTACAAGGCTAAATTACGCTGTACTTTTGAAACCCTTGAACTATCTTCTGGACGACTGGAAACTAAAACAAAAATCTATGCCAATATACTACAAATGGTCTGCATGCTGCACTTGCTTTTACCACACATAATTTTTAGATAAAATATCTAAACTTGCCAGAAGTTTGACAAAGATAATTGCAGCACTGTTGCTAAGCATTCTCTATAAGCAATCTGTATTCAGTTTACACACAGTTACAATTAGAGAGTAAAACGGGAAAATGACTTCTTCTAGTTAGATGCTTGAAATAATTTTTTTTCCAACATTGATTTTCTCAAAACAGATTTTGTTACTTGTGATTTAGGCCTGTCGCATTTATATCACAGATTAAGACTTAGAGGGTGAGTGGGGATGGAGGAAAAGCGAGTATCTTACAAAAGACACCCTGAAACACCAGAAAGGTAGTAGTGTTAATAACAAAAAAGCCCTAGTTTGCCTGAGTGGTTTACCTGCTAGGAATCTCTAGACTGCTATCTGAACTGTTTCACAAGATACACTTTAGTTTTCCATTTGACATTAAAAAAAACCCAAAACAACAAACAACAAAGAAACAAACAAACCAGAAAACCACTGTTAGCAAAATTGTTATAAACAAAAGCAGCAGGAGATCGGTGTGCCCAGTGGCAGTAACAAGTCCCCGAGATTTGCTATGCAGTAACTGCATTGGAAGGCTAGTTCCACCAGAACACTGACAGCTATATTCTTATTGAGTGAAAGTGTTACACAGGAACTTCCAAGGCACTAACTCTTTTCCAGAGGTGATTACTGTAATTACCTGTTCATTTAACCCTAAAAAACCAAGATATTTAGCAGCCTTTTGCTTAGCCAGAAGGTCTTCAATTATTTGGGGTGGGGTTGGGTTTCTAGGGTGCAATAATCACAGAGAAAAGCCATTAGCTGCAAACCTTGTAGATGATTTGAGGAAAATGAGGATGATTTAAAGCACCTGGGCTGCCTGAAAGCCAAGCCCACCTAATTGTTATAAGCCCTTTCTACTGCGTAGCGATTGGTGCTTAGAAGCTGATGGGAAGAGAAGTGAAGGCCATCAGAAATTGTGAGCTCTTCTTTGACTGACTGAATAGTATAAGCCAGATTCCACTGATTTCCATGTAATAAAATATATCAATAGAAGGAATAAAACCCAAACAAAGGGCCTCTTTTTATTAGCAGCAACGTGAGGTAGGATGCTTGCAGTTTGCCCAGTGCTGGTCCCTAACTGAATTTTCAGAAACGTGTAAGGTAAGGTACATGTTCAAATCAATACTAATGGTCTTTCTAACTTGTTTAATGCCTGGAACAGAGTAAAAAACCAAAAACAAAGCTGAAAAAAAAAATCTGTGATAAATGATGTATCTGGCTATTGTTTTTTCTTTCTGTGCTCAAATCCATGTGAACAAATGCTACCTGTATTTTTTGGGGGGAAATATTCACTGATATTGGCAATTTTTATTTAATTCTATGGACAGCTATGAATATATATGTTCAGGTTTGAAACTTCTGTTTGTTTGTTTGTTTGGTTTTTTTTCTTTTGCTTTGTTTGTGACAATACCCATCACGTAATATCACTTAAGTTTCTTAAATTAATAAATTTAAGGAATATGAGCATTTCTAGCACAAGCTATTTCCAAAAATGGCAGCTTGAATGAGCAAAGAGAGTGTTATAGAGATGAACTGATTAATTTTTTTTTTTTTAGTGTTATTAGATTTAGAGGTTTGAATATTCACCAAAAATGAACACAGAGGCTGCATGTTTTTTCATTAGTTTCACTAGAAAGTAGTGTGCCTAAGCAAATTAGTTAAAGCTGTTTAGAGAACCGAATATGACTGCAGTAGGATAATTTTAGTGTCTAATCTCAGAGTCATGCCAAGCTAATTTTATTCTCCCTTTTCCCTTTTTAACACTGCATTTATATAAAACCAAGATAACTTACTTTCCCTCTTTATAAATATGTATATATGGAGAGTGGTATAATACATTTATTGTGTATTTGTATATATAGAAATATTTATATAGGTATAAATTATCATCACCTATAATACTAAAATGCAGTAAAAGATCTAAAATATATATATTAGATTTTTTTAGAAGGAGAGAACAATATTAAATGTCAATTTGAACTGTGGATTTCTTTCTTTTGGATGTTGGGGATTTAGTAACGCCTTTAACTTCCTACCAATCTGTCTTAGCATACTTAATGAGTAAAACAAAAGAAATCAGTTATGCGTTCTGACTTGGATCTTCATACGATAAGTATTGATCTGTTCTCTGAGTAATTTATGGATTATTACTTATGTTATGACAGAAGCTAAAGGATGTTTTGTTTTAAATTTCAAGGCCCTCTTATGGTAAACATTATGTCTATGTGACATAAAAGTGAGGATATGTTCCTTGTGAATAGGAAAGAAAGGAATTGCGATGCTTTTTAATGGATAGTCTCGATTTTCAGACCCTGGCAATTATCAGAGGTGTGGCCTGAAATGGAGAAGAAGATATAAAAGATAATTCTTTTTTTTTTTTTTAAAAAAAATCTTCTTTCAGTTAACAGTAGCTAACTTTTCTCTGGAAGTCTTATGTAAATTTTTGTCATTTTTAGTGTTCTCCAATCCCTCCAAGATTGGAATGATCACTTCTGGTATTGTTGCTATTGCATAATAGTACAGGATCCATAAAGTCAGAAATATGTCTAAGGGGGTAGTCCTTAAATAATCATTACTTTCTGGCTAAAAAGGGGACTTTGAACATAAGCTGTGGGATATAAGTATGTCAGACCAAAACAGGCTATGCGAAGGAAGAAACGGCTAATGGAAAACTTCATTGCACAGCATAGACTGTGCATTTTGATTTTTTTTTCCCAATGAACTTATAGACAAAGGTTTTATTTAGTCATCTCTGTCAGAAACTATTGCTTCTGAAAGAAGACAGATGTGTCATTAGGCTGATGGGTGCACTTGTAAAAAAAAAGATGGTATTGCAGCTTTACTTATAATAGTGATATTCTGTTATTCACTTAATACTGCTTTATATAGAAAAAAGCTTTTTCTTTCTCTATGTATTATCAGTAGTTGTAACTCTCAGAAAATTAGTATAGAGCCTTATGGACGTTTAGCCACAAAGACTGGATGCTATATAGCATTTAATCAGAGTAGCAACAAAACTGTATGTGAGGCTGTAAGTGAACTTGCAATATCTACAGACACAGCAGAACAAGTTAAGGACAAAACAAGGTCTGACCAAGTACAACTTCACCCTCTGCTCTTAATTTCTCTTTCTATCGTGCTATGAAGTCAAATACAGTGTTTTCTTTGAAACTTTTGCTTACTGTTTTACATTTAAGTTGTAACAATTACTCATATCTTTGCATAATTAAGAACTTTATCGTTTATATATACACTTGCAGTAGGTGCATGTGCACATGAACAGGTAGGGGCTCACACCTGTACGATCCCACAAAATGAGAACTGAGGCCACAGCCATCCTGTCTCTGCAGTAAAGAGCATAAACAGGGTATTGTCTGCAAGTTGCTCCCTGTAGTTTGTGGCCACCTCTCCTGTGTTCTACATGCCATGGCCTGGCTCCCCGTGGGGCTGCATGAGTGGTGAGGGGGTGGCTGTGGGGGTAGGAGGGTGCAAGGACAAGTTTTGCTCTTTCAGTGGTGATGATGTGTTTGCTTAAACTCATCTTGGGACTGCAGCTCTAAAAACACAGGCTATTTATTTATTTTATTTGGTGAGAGGTTTGGGTTGCATAAACCCAGCCATAATGGCTTTTTGTGCTATTGAGTGACAGTATTAAGAACTTGATTTCTGAAGTTTACGTAGATGTCGTTTGCGTTGGAGAAAATTCAGTCACAGTATGCAGATGTTGTCTGCACAACTGTTCCTGGTTTATGTCCTTGAAGAGTTGGAAGAGGGGGCTAAACTTCACTAAATGTAAAGAATTAGATGAGAAATATGTGAGGAGTCTGATGAATTACTACTTTTCTACCTGCAAAGCTGTATTTTCATCTGAAGCAACTCTTTGTGTTAGGTGTACGTACTTCCTAGCAGTAGACTTGGTAAGGTAAAAGGACGTTCGTTGCTCTTGGAACAAGTAGGCAGTAGAGAGAAGAGAGTAACAGACCTCAGCACAACAAGAGGAAAATAAGAAAACAATCAGGCTGTAGTGATGGGTGATTTTAGTTTCCCAGTATGAACTAGGAAAACTGAAAAGCATGGTACAATGAAAAATAAAATTATAGAAGAAATAGAGTTATTGACCTGGGGTGTCAGAATCCTAATAGGACTTGTCCTCTCCAATCTCAACAAATAGGTGCAGTTAGTAGATTAGAAACAGCAGAGCTACTTGGTTCAAGTGACCCTATGATTAAATTCAATATAACTTAGGACACTAAGCCAAATATATCAAAACCACAGTATGAATTCTCTAAGGCCTACTTTAAAAGTATATGGAAAAAAAAGTGGAAAAATGGGCAAATAAACAATAATGCAAGATCTCTGGTAAAGAGAAAAGGTTTTTGACATTCCCAAGATGCATTTTTTTTTTTTTTTTGTGGGGAAGGAAGACAATGATGTGATTGTGGGGAATTAATCACTACAGTTTGACTGTTGTACTGTCTTTAAACTCTTAATTCAATAAATGTGTTACATTACTGAATTTCTGCTAAGAATTACTGTCTGAGAGCCATAGCTACAGCCATACCTGGGAGAGCGGGGAAGGCAATTGTTGTCTATTCATATCCATTTGATAACCACAGAAGGGTTGCTCAGGAGGTGGGTTATTCCTCCAGTAAGTGATTTAACCTCAGTCCTTGACTACAGCAGGGGAGAGCCTTTGTAAAAGTTTCTGTTTATTGTTCTGGCATTGCAGAAAAAAAGATAAATGCTTAAGAATCAAGCTGGAGAGGAATTGGCGCTTCTAGAGATGCGGAGTGGTTATGTAGCTGTGGTATTAACACATTTGCGCTATGACTCTGCTAAAATGAAATAGTTATTGATGTAGACCTTTGAACCGCATCTCGTTAAGTTTTAAACTTAGCACCCTGTCATGTGAATCTGTCTTAAAATTAGACATGTGGTTGTACTTGTCCATACAATTTGAATTTTCTTGCTTGTCTTTAACCCTCTAATTCAAACATGTAATTGGACCAAATATTCCAACAAAGATTGAAAATAAAAGGAGACTAGTGTGAATTTTAAGACAAGAATAGTCGGTGGTAAACTCTATCTGTCTTGTGGAAGATAACACAGGATACTGTGATCTTAGAAGCCATGTACAGCTGTGCTTAGAAGCACAGCAGTTTTATAGTGCCCGGACGGCAGCTGTGTGCCCTTTGCTGGACTAGTTGTATTTGCCTGTGGCTGCCCAAGCCCCCATCTGCTCCTCCAGGCGCACTGATGGGAATTCATTTAATCTCAAGACAGTGATTTTTGAGTGATACACGATGTAATGTAACATGCTTGCACCATCTCTCAATTTTTACATTTATATGGTCATTTGTGTAAATAGGAAATACCATGGAGACTTATGAATAATTAAAAAAACACTAGCCAAGTAGTCAGTGTATTTTTAGCACTTAGTCTTTTTAAATTTACCTTTTATGCATGATTAAGAACTACTTATCTCAAAAAAATGTCTCTAGTGGATCAGTGCTCTGGGTGTTAATGTAAAGAAAAATAGTTTCACTTTAAAATGTTGATTCTGCTATTTGAATGCTGCTGTGAATTGAATTGTCACCAACTTGAGGGGGAAGACAGAAATCTGTAATTTAGATGACCAATCGAGCAATTAAAAAAACCAAAAGGCAAGTTATGATGGCACCTTCACCAAGGATTATCCACAAAGCCACTTTATCAACTAGTATAAACTAGTGCAGTTCCCATTGAATTTCTCTAGAATAATTATTTGTACTAGGTAAACATCTGACCCACACTAAATGGCCACAAGTAGAATAACAACTGAAATATTTATCTAATTTGTAGTAATGAAAAAATGTCTTAAAAAAAAAAACAAACAAAACCCTCAAACCTGAAAGGACATGCAATAAATTAGTTTTCTGTGTTTTGTGAATTTATCACTCATTTCTTCCTATAACTAAAGGAAAGGAAACAAATTTCAGGTAACTAACTTGTATTTACAGATAAATGTAAAATACAGTGGTTTTTAAATAGTAAAAATTAGCATCACTTTGATCTGACAAAATAATAAATTTAGACTGAAAATTTTAAATAGCTGTAAAATACCTTTAATTACACAATATAAAAAGTATTCCAAAAAGAGTCTAAATGTTGCAGTGGTCTTGTCAGTGTTTAAAAAACCCTAAAGATTAACAATGTGTCAAACTTCATGCAATCAAGTGCATTGGAAAGATGTACCTTTGTTCACTCCTTGCCTGCACCACCCTGATTCAATGGGGAAAAAAATCAATCTCAGCTACAGTGGAAAACTAAGTTTTTTTTGGGAAAAAAAAATGCTCAGGATGCTTAAAATTCAGATAAAACCTCCTCGGCCTCTTCCCACTTTAGCATAGTTATGTCATGTAGAAAAGACAAAACTAGTCATAACTTACTGTAAGTGGGAAGAACTGCAGAATGTGCAAAAAATGTGTTACTGACCCTAATCTTAGCAAAGCCAGTATTTTTGTAATTGGCATCTAATAATGTCTGTAACTTAAGTTAAAAAGTTAAAAAATGCTGATTTTGTTTGAGAATAGCACACCAATTATCACAAGACTGGTAAATGCTTTGAAGCGTTCAGATTCTTCTCCGAGACTCCTATTTATGATCAAGATAAAATAAGTTTCACAGATGCTAAAACTCTGTTGCTGAGATACCTCCATATAGCTTGTCCCACGTTTCCATGAGCGTGGGCTGTGGATTTCTTTGGGTTTTGGGTTGATTCCCCACCAAGAAGTAAGATGATAGTCTTTCGTTTTACTTCATTTGTGTTTTTTTTTTTCTTTAGTCCACATTACATAGTACCTAACAGCTTCCATTTAGGGGGGACACGGCTGTACTTGTTACTTGAATTGTCTGTTCTTTTCCCCGCATTGTCCGTACGCCTTGCAGAGGAAGATGGGTTGCCTTCTGATAAGGGCTCTGTTCAGCCCAGACCTTCTCTTCTTTCATGACAAACTTTTTAAGGTTTCAATATCTTCTTGTTTCTCATCAGACACTTCAAAATAATTTTAAAATGATTTGAGAAATAAGAGGAACAGAAAGAACACTTTACCAGCAAAAGAGTATTTGCTGTGGACCAGCTGAATGTAAGGATATGAACTGAGATCTCCCAATGCTTGACAAATGCCTTGCTGAGAAGGCTATTGCCCAGTCTGGGTTGGTTCTCATTGTCACTGACCAGAAATGCTATCCTGCATCTGAGAAGAGTTGTGAATCAAAAGCATTGGAGGAATGTTTTATATTAGATTTATTTTTCATACCTGGGTTTTCAAAGCAGTCTTTGGGAGCTAGTTTTGCTCGTTTCATTGAAATTATAGGTTATGGCAAAATAATTCTAATGCATGTCTGAAACCTACAGATTTTTTTTTTTAATGTCAAAATAAATATCTGAATTTAAAAAGAAGAATCTGCCTTAGATACTGGTTTTGGGATCCTGGCGAGCATTCATAAGAACGTACACGACAGAGCATTTGTTCTGTAGCTTGCAGGCATAACGGGTTGAGAGGTTCTCCACTTGTTCAATTTGCAGATTAACATCTAGATCAGCTAAAGGACGACGTTTTGAGTGTTACATCTGCAGTTCGCACTAAACATATGTAATGCCATATGGTCACTGAAGGGTTCTGGACTTTTTTTTTATTAAGAAAACTACCAGAGCTAATATTAGGAATGAAGTGGTATGAAGTCGTATATTCTGTGCACTCATGTCACCAAAATAGAAAAGGAACAATATAAAATTTAAAAATAAATAGAAAAAAAAATCAACAACTCCTTATTACTGTTTGTTTATAGGGGTGTGCAATGGGTGTAATGAATCCTGTGGAGGCAGCCAGATTAGACCTGTAAAACAGAGCTATATTCTGTATGTATTGGCAACTATAAAATGAAGTACTCATGGTGTTACCCTGCATAGCAAATTAAATGCAGATTTCCAGGTATTTGTTCTTAATAGCTCCTTGGGCAGGGTGGGGAAGAAGATGGGCACCAATGTGCTGTCAAAGGACAAGTAGGCAGAGTACAATCCTAACAAGCATTGTTTAGGTGTCTCTTAATCACATATAGTGTCTCACATTATCTGTTACTATTTTTGTACTGCAGGTATTTAGTACCCATTCATTTCATTTATAACTCGTGAACAAGCTTTTAAGTATACAGTGATGAAATATCAGAGAATAGTAATTTTCGTAACAAATTCTGTCTCAGGGAGAAACATCCACAGAACTACACATTATGCGGTATAGAGTTTGTACTGCTGGCCAGTGTTAACCTTGCAAGATCTTATCATCGCATCTATTGAGAACAGGACAGAACAATTTGAGTCAGAAAATGCAGTCCTTGGGCACACCTATACAATGAATATTTAAGGCCTAAATTCATGCTGAAGGAATTAAGCATCCAGGTATGTTTGGGTAGCCCTCATTTTTATATATGCCTTTTATGAGCAATTCCACATGCCCAGGCAATGTATCAATACCTTCTGCCAGCAAATGGGTAAAGCTGGCAGCAGTTGTCCCATCTTTAATGAGCTTCTTGTTTTCATATGTTGTGTCCAGCTGCAGCCCTATTCAAGAAAGCTATTTCTCTTTTCTACACCTCCCTCTCCAGTCCTGCCCCCTCCCCTTTCTACTACAGTCTCTCTTGAGCAATCCCGGTGCCCTCGGCTATAACCATGGACATCCTAGATATTCCTCAAGTCAGGGGTATCCCTCAAAAAAGGGCTTAGTGATACTCTTACTTGACCAGTCCCGTCTCCCCTAGCCAGAGGAGCCCCAAACACGTACATTGCCCTTTCTGCCAGTGTGTTAGAAAGCACCGTGAGACAGCACCAAAACCTCTGTGCTTTATGAACAATGAGTATAAACAATGAGTACGTATTTTAGTACCTTTTAAAGGCCAGTGTGCTTTTTGACATTGTTTGGCACCTTCTGCATAAACATTGGCCACAGAACCCCCCCAGCCGCCACGATATGGCATGTGGCCCTGCTGGGTGCTACAGTGTCAGGCTCTGCTGCGGGGCTCGATCCAAAATATATATCCAACATGGGTGTCTGCTCTGACCCTGAAGCTGATACTAGACAAAAACTCTTCCAATGTTTCCCACTAAAGGATTTCAAATCCTTCTGTTTTCCTGCTTCAAATTTCTCTTTTTCAGAAAGTGCCACAGAATATAACCACCACCCCTGCCCCCAAACCAAGCTCAACTTGCACCTTGTACTGCCAGGTCCTCTGCACTGAAGTATCTTCTGTTGTTTTGGTTTGTTTTGTTTTTAAAAAACTAAACAGAAATCCTTGTGAATTGTCTCTTAACAACAAACTTGGTTACCCATTGGCAGGTAGGAGGACACTTAAGTTACCTAAGTGTGGGTGTCTACAGGTACTAAATGTGGGTGAAAGTAGGGTGTGCACTGCTTTCATAAATGCCTAAAGTCATCTCTGCCAACATCAGAATGGTAAATCTGACCATAAATTCAATGTCATTCACTGTACATCTACTCCAAAACACTGACCAGAATACCATAACGAGCTTGAGACACTTAACTGGGAAGAAATAAAGCCGTGAACTATGTGGCAAGAAACCAAAATAATTTCCAGGAATTTAGATCCCTGAAAATATTTTCTGAGATGGGGCTGAAAGCTGCTATGTCGGGGTGTTTGGTTTTGGGTTTTGGTTTTTTGTGTGGTGTGTTTTTTTTTTTTTTTTTTTTTTAATCTCAGAGTTATTTAACAAAGGTTTTCCTGTGTCTATAATACTCTAGGGGAATTAACAACATTCAAAGATTTTTACCTCTACAGTGCTAGACACAAGTTGTAATTAAAAAAATAATTAAAGTTGTTAACTTCTGACTAACTACAGGTAGCTTCTTATCAGATCAGTGCTTTACCACTTACCTGGTTTACTGGTTTCCAATTTCTGTGATTTTTTGCATAGTAACTAAGAAGTAATGCATGTTTTCTTTCTGGAAATCACAGCAAGAAACACATGTTCAGCCAATGGAACTTATATGCATTCAAATTAGGACCAAACTACATTCTAAAACTCAATTATTAAAACCAAAACAGATAAATATGAAAACATAGCAAACTTATTCAATATGATTGAATGTCTGTGTTGCATTGATTAATCATTCCCAAATGTTTTCTTCAAGGAAGAATTGGTGGTTTTGAAAAACCTAAGATTGATTGGAGGTTTTTTTTTGGGGGGGTGGGGGGGTGTGTGGGAGGGGGAATGTTTGGGTTTTTTTGAGCAAAATTATCCTGATTAGAGCTGAGATCAAAATCACAATTTCTATCCAGTGGGAAACAGCAGTATTCCAACATTTGTTTTTTCCCAAATCTGGTTGAAGTTGAAACACTGAAATTTCATACAATTTTCTTAACAAGAGCGCAGGAAAAAGTGATCAATGAGGAAGCAGTGAAACATATTTTCTGAGTGATTTCGTTATGAAATTGCACTTTCTGTGGTACTGATTTGCTCTGCCAAATTGTACTTCAAAAATCTCATGGACACATTCTCTTTCCTTGGCTCCCTGAACTGACTGCATCTACCTAGGTGCAACCTGTGTGAATGAGCGTAGAGAATTTCTCTAAAGGGAAACTTTGATCGACAAGGTCATGGGGGACGGAATGCAATAAAAGAGGAAAGGAGTTTTCTTCAGGACATGGGTAGGAGAACAACTTGGAGTGATTTGCTATTTAATGAAATAACAGTGAAGGAAGAAAACATCATTCCAACATCAAGCAGTAGAATTTGCTGAAAAAAACCCAACTCGTTTCTGCAAGTGAATACAACTTAAAAATAAAGGCAGAGAATTGGAAGGCAGCAGATCAATCAGCTAGTGGAAACTGTGCTGACTGTATTAAGATTTTTAGCTGCGCGTGCAGAAAAGAATTGAATCCTGGAGGCTATGCCTGCCCTGCACCCAGGGCTTCTGGCTTGGAGGTGGGCTCCCCTCCCGCCATCGGGAGCGGTGGCAGTGGAGACTCTGCGCACTGACAAGAGTCTCAGGCGGCTGCGGGATGGCCGCATCCAGATTAGGAGCAGGTGGGACAACCCAGAGCAGAATGATGTTTGTCTTTGGTTTCTGGTTGTAATTCTTATGATTGTTATGATATATTGACATATTGGTTTGGAATATGCTCATGCTAGATGATATGGATGTTTTGGTGGAGCAGCTATGAGGTTGGATTTTTCTGACCTCAGCAAGTTTAAGATGATATTTATAAGATCCCTGCAACCCTAATCATGTTATTAATGTAGGTATGATATACACAGAAGTGAATTATAGTCTAATAAATAGAATAAAATGCGCTGTAAAACAAATGCTTTATAGCTTCAAATGAATATATGAAATAAATGAATTGGTTTATGGAATGGCAGGCTTTAAAATATGTTCTTCAGTTCTTTTCCTGATACACTGGTTTCAACATCAGTTAATATGTCTTGCCAGACCAAAGAGATTGTGAAGATGAAAAGGCTGGTTTTTCCTTTGGGTCAGGAAGAGAGGCAGTAGCTCTTACAGTGACTTACTTACTCCCCCCCGCCCCGAAAAATAGATTTCAGTGGAAAATTCCTGACTAGATCTAACTTTTGTTCATCACTATGCACCGTAGTTTCCTGGTAGGCACAACCATCAAGTTTTCTTGATGTGTGAAGTTTTGACTGAGCCCAGGCACGGAGGCAGGCAGCTTCCAGTGCCCTCAGCCTTCCCTGGCCGGGAAGTGGCCGCGGCGGCTTCAGGACACACTAATTGGCTCCAGCCGGTGCCAACCAGCAGAGCAGTCCACCGGGATCTCGAGTATCACTTCAGGTTTCACTTTAATTTGGAAGATGGTATTAAGTATCTAAGAAAAATGTGTCCTTTAAGCTACTCTCAATGGTCAAAAGGGATATTCAGAAGTTTTGTAGGGTGTTTTTTTTTTTTTTTTTTTTTTTTTCCTGAAGACAATAAGAGATTGAACTCTACAAGATTGAAGTCTCGTTACTGAACGAGACTGAATTAACTAATCTCTGGGGAGATTCTTATTGGGCACGAGAGGAAAATTTTTCGCAATGAGAACAATCAGCCATGGGAATAATCTCCCCAGGGAAGTGGTAGATTCCCCAGCATTGCATACTCTTAAAATTTGTCTGGACAGGCTGCTGGGCCATCTTGTCTAGACTGTGCTTTTGCCAAGAAAGGTTGGACCAGATGATCCTTGACATCCCTTCTAACCTGGTATTCTGTGATTCTAAGGCTTCAATAGAAAAGTATTTATATGTCTCTTTATTAGCTTATTTGCCAAGCTTAGCTTTTTAAACATTTGAAAATATATTTTTTTCAGCAAAACAACTTCTAAGTCCTGTAGGATTTTGCATGTGCCCAGAAATATTTAAACACACAAAACATCAGGAGATTACTCACATGCTTAAAATTACATCCATCTTTAAATACCATGCTTGTTGGACACCCATGAGAAATTCTAGCAGTCAAGTGCCTGTGCTCTGACTACACTAAAATATTTGATTT
Organism: Podiceps cristatus; assembly: GCA_000699545.1. Classification (NCBI taxonomy): domain Eukaryota; kingdom Metazoa; phylum Chordata; class Aves; order Podicipediformes; family Podicipedidae; genus Podiceps; species Podiceps cristatus. Next base: position 39,287 of record KL280883.1, on the reverse strand, counting down.
CAGAACGAATCTCTTACCCATCTCTTCTTTGTTATTAACACACATTACCTAATCAATGCATAGCAATGTAAAGAGAGTGCAGCGGGCAGTTAATCCCCAGCTAGCTATGGGTGTTTTCTGGATGGTGGCAGGCCTGTGCCACAGCTGCAAAGCCCCTTGCCGTGGCTGGGGATCCGGGTGCGGTGGCACCAGATGGCCCTGCAGACCGTTGGGCCAGCAGAAGCTCAGCCACAGCCCCACAAGCCAGAGCTGGTTTTGTCCTGGGGTTTCCACTCTACACATCTCAATGCTCAGTTCCTGGGAAAACTTATTAGCTCAGGCACCGTGCCACGGGAGTTCTGAGCTTTGGCTTGGGGCCGTTGCTGCGCTTGGCCTAATAAGATCCTAGCAGAGCAAAGTGCCGAGGAGCACAGCGCAGAGACGTCTCAGTGGCTCTATGAGGAACCAGCCCGGGTCAGTCAGGGACAGATCTGAACTGCAGCTTACGAGCCCTGCTTGATTCCAGATGACTCTACAGAGCCATTTAGATCCCTGCAATATGTCTGTAATCTCAGATTTTTTCATTACCCCGCTTATTCTGTCAAGTAACGGGGAGTGGACTGCAGCTAGCAGGGCTGGACTAATTGAAAATACTTGAACTGTCTGATGCTTTTTTGAGTGATTTGTCTTTCATCTTTGCACTTAACTAATTTTACATTTCTGCTAGTTGCATTTAATATTCTATTTGTGTTTTCCATTCTGCTGCTACCAGTGTATGCACCTTCACCAACATTACTGCTTGTGACTTACTCTTATCAATAAAACACTCATTCTCTGGAGTCACATCTGCTAGAAACCACATTACTGTTAATAACACAATACAAAGGAAGAAAAAACATATTTTGGCCTGGCAGCTGTAGCACCACCTTTGTATTGGTATTTGTGTGTACGTTGCAGAGGGTGTGTAGGCTTTCTTCCTTCCATTTTTGGAAGTGGGTTTGTGGTTCAGTTGTTAGAACTGCATTACTATAAGCTCAAAGAGGTTCATTTTTCTGTAATATCTATGTACCAAATGTGTCAAAACCAGAGATAACAGATAATACAAGTATTTTGATAAGAAGTATGAAATACAGCCTGGGAGATGGGGGGCTTATCCTCTGGTAGTTGATTTCATGGGCATCTTTGTCTGCCCAGAATATCCATCTCTGTCTCTACTGCTGAACAAAGACATTATTTAGAATAGAAGTTTCTTCGTGTGTTTGTGTGAGCTGCAAACTGGATAAGCAGTAAGATAGAGCCTGGTTGTACGTGCATATCTGACCATGCAGGTACCTCAATGGCCAGCCCTCATTAACCTAGTGCAGAATTACTTTCCAAGTACCTAAACATAACACTGTTTTGCGGGGTACAAATGGTAAGCTGGCCTTTGACAACTAATCCATCTTTTTTTCAGGAGAAAATGAAGAATTTTATAGTGCCTTTTGTTTTGTGTGCACTTTGTGGTAAATGATACATTAGCTTGTAATCTTTTCTATGGTCAAATGTGCTCTTGTGCTTTTCTACGGGCATCATAATCTATTGCTGAGCAAAAAACATCTACTGTCTGTGTTCCCTCCTTTGGACCAAAAAAGTGTTCATCAGTCATATAAGTCTCTAGTTTCTACAAAGCCAGTTTAATCATATTAATTTGTTAATTTACATATATGAGAAAGTAAGTGGTCTAGTGATGAGGCAACGGACATTGAGCCGTGTAGGAGACACTGTTCCTCTTGCAGTGCGGTGCAGAGTGGAACAGCCTGCAGAAAATGGTCATACTTGGGGTAGTGTGTTGGTTTAGGTTGATTGTACCCTGCCCCCCGCGCCCCCCCCCCACCCTTCTGCAGCAGCTTTGCTTTCTCTTGCTCCCTACAGCAGCAAATGACTGTGCACATGGCTGGATGTGACCACAGAAATAAGAGGTTTTCTCAACCTGAGTTGCAAACAGCTTGAATTTTCAATCTTTTTTCCTAGGAAAATTAGGTAGGTTGTGTTGGGGGTTTTGTTTTTTTTTTTTTTTTTTTTT
>KL280883.1:0-37211 GCA_000699545.1 Podiceps cristatus | reverse complement strand
AGCTGCAGTCTGCACAAGCAGAAAACCTCGTGTATGTGTAGAGAATTGCAAGGTAATGAAGTGATAGCCACTGATTATTTTTTTTTTTAAACAAACAAACAAAAATTGGCTACCCAATGTCCTGATTGGAGTGTTTAGGTAGGATATGGATTCTCAAAATATGCCTGCTGCCAGGACTCTTTCATGTCTGTGATTCCTAGTCCTGGCCATTTTTGCTCCTGCTGACTTCTCCCTAGATACATTAAGAATCTTTATTTCAAACAGTAAATAATGCCTAAACTGCTTCTTACATAGTGGAGAATAAATACCTTTGGATATTTTTTCATGCCAATAAAAATAAAGAAAATAGATCATCTTCTCAACTCTGATGACCAGAGGACATATTATGACATTCATGATGAGCTTTGCCTTTCACAACAGATATCCTCTGTAGTCACAATCATCTGCAGTAGAAGAAAAACAGCTATCATATGCTATCGCTCCTTAAAAAGAGACATAATTGTAGTAGACCACTGAATCGGCAGATAGAACAAGACAGATCCCTAAAAATGGAAAGAAATATAACAATGCATAAAAAAATGCAAAGAATACAAAGTTTATTTGCACACATTCATAAGATGAAGAGTAAATTAACATTTTATTTTTTCATTTTATCTAAAGATTTTAATAATTCATTTATGACTAGCTTGTCTAAAACCAGCATGATTTTAAGTATGTACATTCAAATATTAATATAAGCACTTGCCATATGCTTCTAAAATGATAATGATAAAATTGGACCTTTTAATGGCCAAGATTTTGTCTAGAAATTATATAATCATAGAATTGTTTAGGTTGGAAAAGAGGTTTAAGATCGTCAAGTTCAATTGTTAACCCAGGACTGCCAAGCCCACCACTAAACCATGTCCCCAAGTGCCACGTCTACACGTCTTTTAAATCCCTCCAGGGATGGTGACTCCACCACTTCCCTGCGCAGCCTGTTCCAATGCTTATGCCAAGAAAGACTCTCATAATAGTTCAAGCATGTGCCTTCTGCTTCTGGGGCATTAAGTTTCAATCCTACTGGGTTTTGTTGTATAAAATTCCTATTCATAGAGTAATTTAATTAATTCCTGACCCTCCCAAAAGGAATTCCCCCTTGTCCAAAACCTTTCCAAGGTAAAGGAAGTGTCTTTCAAAAGTACAGTAATAACCCTCTAAAGCTGCAGTAGACCTAAAGAACAAAGATATTTTCAGACTTGTACTAAAATACATACAATTAATTGGCTTTCAGAGTGTGTCTGGCCTAGAGAATGATCCCACAAGCCAAGTGCTTGTATGAACATTAAAGCTGGTTATGTGTTCGCTTATCCTACTCAAGGGATATTACTCATAAAACTTAGAATCAACATAAAATATCAGAAATGCTTATGCTACAAATTTTACATTCTCTCTAAGTCCACCTAGGTCTTCCCTTGAGTAGGATAAGCATGGGTACAGTATTCCCTGGAATCTGGATCACGACTATAAACTAACAATTAAGCTTTGTTTTAGGAGCACAGTTTTCTTGCACCAATGGTTAACTTTTGCAAGAGGAAACAGAAACCGTTTGAGGAAGAGGGAGTCTCCATATGATGTGCCTAGGAGGAATTGCAATAATTAATCATACTATTTATTTCTTTTAATTAGTGGCGTTGGTCTCAATTTTCCTTTGTCCTTTAATTTTTAAGAGGTTTACTTAGATTATATATAGACATATGTCTGTGAGAAGTCTGAGAAACCATTCCTATCCAAATAGAGAAGGGCTCTGTGGGGTGTAAGAGTGTACACAAACAATGTGTGTAGAAATCTCACAGTTAAAATGCTCAACAGAGCTTTTTATCTCTGAGCAAGTCTTCTAGGTTTGTGATGTTGATTTTTTTTTTTTTTTACACCTTGTTGATTTGGACACACAGGCTCCCCAGCTACAGTCAGGATTTGCTCTTTCGGAGTACATCCTCATAGTATGTGATTTAATTCCTAGGGTTTTTTAGTCTAGTCATGGGTGTTAGTCCAGGATGATACAGAGGGGACTTGCCCAAATGGGGAAAAAGTTGGGTGTGTTGCAATCTGAAAAGGTGCACACAGATGTTGGGTGCATGTGATCCAATGGGTTGACCCCATTGGCTTAAAGGTCCAGATTTCCTGCTATGTGCAGGAAATTAATATTAACAACTTCCTCACTTGCCACATCATGTGCTTTCATGTATGAGTTGATGCCTTCTCCACACAGCTGATCAGTTGCCCTTGCTTATGGTTTCAAAATGTTTGATCCTTATAGTTTTTAGCAAACGGTTGGGAGAGGGAGAGAAGGTATTTTGGAGAGTTCTTGTGCAGACCCAAATAATTTGGCCCTAGATAAATGGTGAGAAAGTGTATATAAATGGCTTATCTTTAATTCAAGGCAACATTTGCTGTTAATAGGATGAGTAATTATGTTTAGGGTCTGAGTATACTAAGTGTGCTTCCAAGTTATTTCAAACTTACCCATGAAGCTGGTTTAAAACTGTGTGTTTGGTGTTTATTATGCTTTTAAGAGTTATTTAAATAGAAAGAGGCATGTTACCAAGCATAGTTATGCAAAAAAATTACGCTATTTGCAAATGTGCATACTAATTAGACAGTATAGAGCCATTAGTTAAGGGTGATCATTCTCTATAGAAGAAATGTCTACTGTCTGTTAGTTATCTTACTGCTACTAACTCAACAGGATTGTGAGTATGGCAACAAACTGTAATATGTGTCATAGAATTTTATATGTGTAGGTTCTTCTCCTGTTTGCAAGCATTACAATATTTCCTGTAATAATTCATGCATAACTGCTTATGAGGATAAACCTAATTAAATAACAGGCCCTTCTTTATCTTTATTTCACAGTCTACAATTTGCTTTTAAACTGTTAGTCTCTCTTTTTTTTTTTTTTTTTTATATCACCACAGAAGTCTGATACACATTACTGTGTCTTCTGGTTTATATTTTAGCCAGATCCTAATAAGAACCTTCACATTTTTAGACTTTTCTTTGCTTGCATACTCCAGTGAACCCATCAGATATTTCAATATAACAAGTTCTTTCTGTTCTGCTTCCTCTTGACACAGCTGTCAGATTCATAAAGCTGGAAGAAGTCTTTAATAACTGGATATCACTTTCCTTACCAGTTCAGAAGTACAAATGCCCTCATAACCTACTCTAAATGTTTCCCATGAGCGCACAAGAGCAACGGCCAAACGGAATTTGATAGGTGTAGTATGTACTTCCACATATGTTGTATTTATCGGTCTTGTAAAGTTCTCTTTTTCTCACAACTCCTTTGATATCATTATTCCTGGGAGTGCAATTGATCAACAAAAAGCTACTACAAGTTACTGCAAAGAGTGAGGGGTGCCCACCAATCATTTCTTCAATCATGTACTTGATAATTTATTGTCCTTATTTCTGGGTATGTACTTCATTATTATTTATTACCTTATTAATTATTTGGGATACTGACCACATATTGAACTGACAAGTGTGAACGTTAAAGCTTACAGAACAAATACATATTTTTGACATATGAATATATGCATGTATATATGAACATTGACAGTCATCCATGGCACATTAGTGAAATTATCTTTCTCTGTGTGACGTTTTCTTTGGTCTGACTGTAAGCATCATCTATAAACTAAGAACTGAAGGAGGAATAAAGCATTTTGGAGTATGAATGGGCCTTTAGGTTTGGTGGGTTTCACTTTCATGTTCTGTTTGCTAACCATGGTTTGTTTTGCTCAGTCCTTGAGTGGGAGGAAGGTTTTTCATCCTACTTGCCGAATAGAAATAGAGGACGCTACAGAAAAATGCATGCCTACCCTAGCTAAACCAAATGCTAGGCAAAAATTGTTGGCAGGCAAATCTTAATGAAGAGTAGTGACAGCCAAAGGAAGTGGTTGAAAAATCTTTAGTCTTGAGTGCTACTATTTGTTCCACCTCCATTTCCGAGAACAGTTATGACTTTGTGCCCCCAGACTGGTCAGCTCTAATGGTGCAGCAGAACTGCTGTTACCACCCAGTGCCTGGCTGCTCACATAGCTTAACCCTTTCCTTGGTTGCAGAACTTTATTCCTCTGGGGATGGGTAGGGATTAACTAGGGAGGAGACCAAGGGAAATTAAACAAAAGGAAGGGGACAGTTTTTAGTGAGGGTTGTGTATTAACTGAAACGAATTTTATACTCATTGAAACCTTAACATTACCCAGAATAATTTTGCTTGTGCTCAAAAATGAACAGTCAGAAGGTGTTCTGCTGAGCAGATGATGTTGTGCTGCTGTAGGAGTTGTACAAGACCTGTATGAAGCAGGACTCATTTGAGATTGCTTGGCTCCGAGTGGCTACTGAACAGCAAAATGCCTATAAGTCATTGAAACAATCAGTAGAAGAGATGTTGTATCTTCCAAAAAGCCTATTTTAATGAATTAATTTTCATATTTTTATACTGCAGCTACATTAAGATTTATATAAGACTGAGTTATGTCTGCTGTGGGAAAAAGCTTTAGAATTTCTTGGCATTTATGTGTTTAAATTCTTAACCATATTACATTAATGTAGTTGCACTGAATATTAAATTGATTTAAAGGTATTAGTACTATATACAATATACACTCCTTAGCGTGTAAATATCATAATGCAGTAACAAAATGCAAATAGAAAAATACTTTTCACATTCTTGGTACAAGTATTAGCTTTTTGCATTAATTCCTGATGGCTTATAGTCATTATAGCAAGATGACTTGAATGAGATTCTTTGATTTATAAAAGTGTAAATGAGCTCTGAATCAATTCCTGGATCTTGTAGTGTTATAATACATCTCTGTCCTATGACTTTTTTGAGTGGAATGAGGGAACCCTTATAAAGCCATCCACAAAATAGCTACCTCTGGCAATGTATTTGATTTGAAGTCATGAATGTTTCAGGAAAGACTATTGTGGTCTTGTGAGCTAGAATAAAAATGCCCCAAACCCTAAACTTTGTTTATATGGTGAAAAATAAGGGCAATTCTAACACAATTAGATAAATATATAAATTATTACATTTGAGTGATCTGTATGAGCATAAATGAACTTAAAGTCCATTTGAAGGCATTCCCCGCGGGCTTTGTGTAAAGCTGTAATCTGTGTGCCCAGATCCCTAAGCGGCTATTGCCAATACCAGTAAAAACCAAACAAGCAGAGACTAAGACAGCTGACATCTAAAATTTCTCATGCAGAAAAAATAAATTAGTATTAAGGCTGTGGATATGATATTAAGGGATGTTGCCTCTGAGACTCTCCTCTCTCTCTCTCTCTCACTTAAAATGTTGAAACCATTCAGGGAAGAAACTTTCTTCTTTGTGTTGGTGTACCACCTTGCCCCAAGCTGGGTTGACCCTCTGGGTGTTACCGTGATGCACACCGTACTCTAATCCAGCATCTGTGTCATCAGAAAGTCTTTGAGAGAAAATAATGCATTTACAGCAATTATGAATAATATTTCACTTATCTAAACTGGCAATTCACCTACCGCCAGTGTAGTATATGCTTCTGCCAGGAATGCAGTAAGTAACTGTTATCATAAATAGATTATAATTTTTGCTGAAATTTTCAATGCTAATGCACCTTTTATGCAAAGCAATTTCTAGCCTTTATTTTTTCCTGAATGTGCTTCCCTTACACAGAGACTGTTAATGGGAACACATTCTATACTGAAAACTGTTTACTGTTTACTTTAAAAACAGCTTCTATAACACAGATCTCTTTAATGGAAATGTATTGTAAACACAAAACTGTTTACGATATACTATAAAATATTTTTATGCTGCAGCATTCTTTAATGGAAAAGTACTGTATATACTTTACTGTGTATTTTCTATTAAAACACAGTAAACACAGCCTGTTTTAAACCAATGTCTAGTTCATAATTTACATGAAGAATTTTAGCTAAACATTCTAAACACAATCCACTTCATACAGAAAAATCTTCTGAGATATTTCTTGTTGACAAACTGTACAGTGATTTTGCATTTTCAGTATAAAAAATAGGGAGATAAGGTTAATACTAGTTAGTTTTGAAGGTAGTCATTAAAATGTGCTCACTTCAAGGTTGGTAAAAGCATTCTCCAACTAAGTTACATTGAACCACGTCTGCAATCTTCCTGCTCTACTCTTGGGTTGGGATACTTCATTGCTACTGCTCTTTCAGCCAGACAGGGCTTATATTTATACTAATTCACACACGAAAGATTAAAAGAGAAAATACTTCCATTAGGTAATAGCTCGAGTTCTTTAGTGATCCCTCAAGAAAGATTTTGGCTGGTAACTTCACTCTCAGGAGAAGGTGGGTTAATCCGCAGTCTTCCTTTCTCAGAAGTACACCCCAAAGCAGTCTTGCAGCTTACACCCGTAGCAGCTCCATTGTGGTCAACGAGAACCCTGTAGTCCTCGCCCTGCACTGTTTCCCTGTAACTCCCACTCCATCCTTCTGATGTTTCCATCCTCCTCTTCATCGCAGCGCCTGACTTTGCTGCCAGGCAGTTGCGCTTGGATCTTCCTCACCAAGCCGCTGCCGGCAGAGGGACTGTCTGTCAGTTAAGTTGGGGGGGTTGGTACTGAAGAGGGGGAAATATTAAAAGGAGCATCTCATAATGAGACCTGGAAGGTCGGAGGTTTGAGATTCTTGGGTCCTTAGATGTCCTCTCTGCAAAGATAGGAATTCAGCCACTGAGACAAGTAACATTTATTTTCATGATCAAGTCTTGTCCTGTCACAGGACTGGGAACTGCTAACAATGCAGTTGCCAAGTCCTCCTGTCCCCTTTGTTTTTGTGAGAGGTATTGGCTTGTAAGAGCGAGTTGCCTGTGCTCCCCCCCTTTCCTTAAAACTCAGTTGCCCAGGGTTTAAATCTAAATGAAACCAAGCAGATGCTTTGTTCCTCCAGTTTCCCCTGTGCAACCAAATAAACCCGTGAGTCTCTCCCAGGGCTGTACAAGGTGACAGCTTGAAATATTTATTTATCTTTGAGTTCTATGAAATGGTACGCTGAGAGTCACAATGTAGTTCAAATGGGAAAAGACGTGTTCTATATTCTCTGCTTTTTAACTTGGGAATGGACTGGTTACAGTCTGGGAGGATCAGTTCTGCTCTTAAAGATTAAATACTGCTATTGACCTAATTTAAGAATTGCTGGTTTTTAACACAAATTTTTTTATAGTTCCAGCACAGCAAATATTTTGGTAATAGTCTTTGGCGATGAAAGTTTTGGATCAGTAAAGCAGTGTGCTGGAGAAGCACAGAGATAAAGTGGGCCAAAAGCCTGATATCGTGACTTTCTTTTTGATTTTTCAGTGCCCAGAGTCCTCACTACCTTACAGAGAAGGCAGAGCTCAGCCCTTCCAAAACTATCTAAGCCTACCGTGGAAATTTCCGGGCTTTGCATCACATCAGATAAAGATACATTTTAACATTCTTTAAGTGACTTTAAATGGACTCTTGCAATATGTTATCACTTCCTATTGTAGAATGGTGTGGAATTGAAGTACTTAGAGAGACAGATATATTTAAAATTCTAGCATTCTCTTATAGCTATCTTGTTTTAAGGGTTATAACTGGTTTGAGGCAAATTACTCTTTCCTGGTTCAAGCTTTACATGATAGGCTTTCCATCTCATTCTGATCAATGTGGTTTGTGGGTTTTTGGTTTTTTGTTGGTTTTGGTTTGGTGTTTTTTTTCTCTTAAAACTCCAGCAAAAAAAGAAAACATCACATGTGCACGGGAATAGCTTGCATGCTGTTGCTAGCATGCGTCTTTCACCCTTAGCAATCAAGTTGGTATTTAGCAAGGACAAGTTTTGAGAGCGGACTGCAGCTTATGTGCTGGGTGGTTGCTCAAGATTCTTCTCCACAAATAAAAGGACATATTTAAATATGGCTTTTGTTTCAGTGTAACTTTACAATAGACAAACATTTAATAACAGTCAGCTATGACATTTACAAAGAGGAAAACATTTAAACACAGAGACTTAGCAAATTCTCAGGATTCTCAAGAGCAAATCTAAAATATTGCATCTTATTGTCCCCAGCTGAGCTCTATGAACAGTCACTAAGAAAAAAATTGTATTTTCTGTAAAACATGTTTCTCAATGTGTCTGTTGTTCCTGGCAATCTTACCCACACTGCATTTGGTTCATGCTCTGAATTTTGGTGGTCTTTTTTGAGTTATTGCATACAGTCTTAGGGAAACAAGAAGGTGCATAAGTTTTGGTGCTGAAAAAGTCATGATACTTTAAAGTTCTGTTTGAAACCTTTGAACTTCGGTGCAAAAATATCACCTAGATATGGGACCGAGGGACTGGGTTTTGCACAGAGGAGCAGTATGTATTGTCCTTTCTGGATTTTAAGGACAGCAAATGGTTTATAGTGGCCCTTTATTCTCTCTGCCTGGAACAGCTGGGCAAGGAGAGAGGAAATGGCTTTCTCCCAGTACTTGTCAAATAACTGATCTGCAAATTAGCCCTCCAAGGGACAAGGTGGACAATGACAGTATGTTCATAAATCGAGAGTAAAGTTGCAGTACTTTGGCCAAAATTCAGAGAAAAGCATTAAAATAAGTTTCTGGGACTGAAATTTGACTAACAAAAATGGAATTAATGATTTTATTAGAAGTTTACCTGGGCTACCAGATCAGGATTAATTAAATGCAGTCTGTATTATGTAATTATCAATCCAGAACAAGTATGAAATATAGAGACATATGACATGCATATATAACAAGCATGCTCTGTAAATGAGCACATGCTCTGTACTTCCAGGCATCTTCTGTCCAAGGAAGCCTGACTCAAGAGCCTGTGTAAGACACAAAGGAAATGGGAGGAAGTTCTCGCAAAAAATACAGCTTGCAAAAGCGAAATCTCTATTTTCTTCAGTGTCATGCAGAAGCTACTCAACATATTACTGACATATTCTTTGATAGGAAATAACTAATTTCTTGAACTTGCAATTGCTTGGTTGAATGAATTTAACAAAATATGTTACAATACAGAAAATCTAGTTATTTGATTATGTTTTCTGTTGTACAGTAAAGAAACAGAGCACAGCCTAACAAAATACTTAAATGTTTATAAGCTGAAACATATTTCAGTAACATCTGATTAGAAGTTAATATCTTAGGCAATCTATCATTATCAGTATTAAGTGTATTATTCCAACTGAAATAATAAATTTCATTTTACTTGTGCTTAAGAGCAAACATGAATCAGAAAATGTTTCCTGAATTTTATTAAAATTCTGTTATAGCTCATTTATAACTGAGGACAATGAAGTACTTACAGAATACAAAATTGTATAATCACTGAAAAGATAAAGAGCTCCAAGCGACCTGTTCTATATTGTTAGCATAAATGGAAAATAAGATTGGAGCAAGATAAGAGTTTTGCAAGACTGCCTTGGTTTTATTCTCAACAAAATTTTATTACTATCTGATCTGACATGCAGTTTATTCTGAATAAGGGCCTAATCTTGAAGTCTTCACCCAGACACTGAATGTATGGGATGCACGTGGCCTCAGGCCTACATGTACGTGGTTGGTAAGACTCGAAGCAATTAAGGCACCTCAATAAAATGAAGTCTCAAGGACTTCAGCATGAGCCTGCAGCACTTCAGAAGCAGCTGACAGAATCCCACATTGTGGCTTCTCTGATCTGTATATAGTAGAAACTGTGTGGTCTACAGAAACTGAGTGATCAAAGAGCATCACTGGGTTTCTGCAGTAAAAATTACACTAATGTGCTTCTCAATTCAGCTGTATTCAGGAAAATTGCAATGATATTTTTGAGGGGCAGCTGAGAGCATGTTTGGTAAAATGCATAGTCTGTTGAAATTTCTTTCAGAGTAAAACCAAATAACGTCAGCAGGTTCGCAATAGTATTGCAATTCCTCTTTCCTGGGTGCTGCAATAGACCAGTCTTCTTGGGCGACTGTTAGGCTTTGGAATTTACTCTGCCCGACTTTCTTGAACAATCTGTGCGTGCTTGCCTAGTATACGTGTGTATATATAAATTCATATATATGTGCACATATTCTAATTCTGAAGTGCTCAGTGTAGAGAACAGTGATGATATGCTAACATTTATCAAATGCCTCTGTTTTTTGTCGGGTAAGATATCAGAACATACCTATAAAGTAATAGTTTTATTTTTCACAGTCACTGCAGTGTTGGCTTTGGCAGAGGTGGGGAGACCAGGCTTTTGTCACCTGCAACAATATTTTTAGTTAGTTTTGGCAAAACCAGTATTTAGTACTGACCAAGATGGTGCTATTAGATCTACAGGCAAAGAACTTAAAACTACATCTGTAATTTCTTATTACTGGAACCATTTGCCTATAAGAAGCCCTTGTCCTTGTGACTTTCTGCTCTCGAGTTTTACTCTTTCACTCGAAGTGAGTGCCATTACAAGCATTAAACATGGAAAAGTGAAGCAGTAAGAGTTGTGATATCTTCTATTTAAACTCTTAAGCCATTTTGTAAACCTGTAAAGTTTGGAAAAGTAAGTAATTAAAAAGTCATTTTGAGTTCTAAAAGGTAATGTTGGAGACTATTGCCTGATGGTTCATTAATTCACTTTGTTTTCCTCAATATGACCTCTCCTCCTTTTATTTCTGTATTTGTGTAGTTAAGCATAGATGTGCACGTGCATTTATGGTGTACCAGACACTCAACTAGAGTTCTGTGTAATGTAAGCTGCATACGTACGTTGTTATCAGCATCCTACTGCTGACTGCTGCTGGATAAGTGGGTGATAACAGCTGGAGACCCTTTCACACTGAGTAGCTGATGCCCAAAATAAGATCAATGCAAAGCAAGCCAATCCTATAAAGGCAAAAAAAAAAAAAAAAGGGCAGTTTGGGTTTTTTTCTTCTCTAACAAACTATACTTATTTTCTTATCTCAGAGTGAACTGGAAAATATTTCATTGTCATGAACATACAGTAAGCCATGTAAATGCAGATTAAGGGGTGATCTGAATAAATTTCCTCCTTCTACCGGTAGAGGAAGGGGATAAAACCATTCTCTGAGTTCCTGTGTATACAAGCAATGGCTGCACATAGATGCTGTTTATAATTATGGTCCAAATGTTTTTTTATCATTCTAGGGAAATAAAAAACCCCAAACATCCAGGACCAGAATAATCTCAAATTTTTTCTCAGTTGAAAAGAAAAATGCGCGCACAAATGGTTTTTTTTTTTATCATTCTAGGGAAATAAAAACCCCCAAACATCCAGGACCAGAACAATCTCAATTTTTTTCTCAGTTGAAAAGAAAAATGCGCGCGCACACACACATATACACACTCATATAAAACCCCTTTTCTTCCTTATTGTAGACCTTGGATTATTGGTAAAGCTGACCTAAGACTGGTTCCAAGTTTAACATCCAAGTTAGTGGCTTGGAGTTTTTGAGGTGTCTGTTGTTACATCCCAGTGCCATAACACAGCACAAATATTGCCTGTTAGTGAGAACTTGACATTTAAAATCCTTCTGCACCATTGATCCTCACTGTAAATATCTTTACAATAATCTTTTTATTAAAAACTTCTAAGAAAGATGGACTAAGTGGTTAATGAGTAAATAAACCTAACTGACCCCCAACACACTTTAGATATGTATCTGTGTCCACCATTAATTTCTGTCCCTGATAATTTATTTATGATTACTGGATGATTACTGCAGATGATTACTGTTTTCCTGCACCACAATGCTCTATTTGTTAATGTCTCAGATTCTAATATATTTCTTGAATTCACACTGTTGTAACTTAAGCTCAATTCTATTTCGAGAATATAATTTCACTCCTTTATTATGAATAAATGATTATTCTTTTTCTTGGATTAAAAAAAAATCAATTCAGCTGGCATAAATGCAGAACTTTATCATTATAGAAGCAACCCTACATGGTTAGAAATTTACTTCAAAAAAAAAAAAAAAATCAGAAAAATAAGCTCTTTGTTGATTAAGGATACACAGGAATCTTCCAGGAATCCATCGCACTCTCTGCATGGTTGCAGTGTATATATATATAAATAACTGCAGTTGGCACCCTTAGTTTTGTGTTGTTTTGTAATTCTGGTCATCTTGGCAGAGAAGTCAATAATGGACTCCTCCAAGATGCTGATCCCTGGGCGCTTGGGTTCATACACACTGAGAAAGAGCTGTGAGAAGGACAAAGCACTTTCCATGGCCAAGAGAATTAATGTTATAAGCACACACTGCGTCTGTGTATAGACAAATGACTGTTATGAGCAGTAATTAATAGCTATTAATTACTATTAGCAGGTTCAAAGCACCTAATTCAGTGAAAAACCTGACAGAGAAACCTGATTTGCATGAAAGCACCTATTTCAGTGACAAACCTGACAGAGAAACCTGATTTGCATGTACTGACCCTCGCTTTGCTTTTTAAAATGCAGCTTTCATCATGGCTTGTGTCTGTTTAGATGGTTAATAGTAATTACTGTCATCACCACCGCACAGGACAGTTTGTTTCTAAGCCTATTTCATAAATACAGTTCCCAAGTACCTTCAGAAAACATTGTATTTGGTCAATTTTGGCTTCAAATGAGAAATGCTTAGTTTTGTCTCAGATCCGTTCTGCCCGGGTGCTTTGTGTATCCCTTCTCTTTGACTTTCAAAAAATTCAGTTTTGTGAAATAAAATCCCGTGTAACATAGGGGCTACTCAAATGGATTGAGACAATTATAAACGAAGAGTGAAGTCTTCACCTGGCATAGGATTTTGGTCAAGAACCTTTCCATGTGAAAGATGAGGACAGAATTCTGATGAGTGTTTGCTGCGGTACAAATCAGCAACAGCCGCTTTGAAGTTAGTAGTTGTACTAGTCTAAAAAGGATGTGGGAAGATCAGGCTACAGATACATGACTATATACAAATATCAAATTGTATGTGTATACATGTGTGTGTATGCATAGATATCAACATATTTTTAATTTAAGAGCTATCTTTGCCACTAGTAGAATTTCTCTCTCAAAAAGAAAATAAGTGTAGAACACAATGTTTGCTCCTGAATTCTCTGTGGGCAGTGTACAAGGTAAAATGCCACAAGCAGTCTTTTTTTTTTTTTTTTTTTTTACTGTCATTTGGACTTCACTACTTAGATATTGAGTCTAATTATACTTTCCTATCCTGAGACCACATGAACAAAAAATTTGCCAGAGCTGTTATGAGAGCTAATTCAGTTTAGAATTACTTTTCCAAACACTGTTAATTGTTGTATATCTAAGATCAATTGTGCTATGCAAATTTACTGAAAGGGGAGATCTGGATCCTAGAGATTGTTTTAAAATATGCATTAATCAGAAAAGGTGTGAATATTGTTAGTAGACAATAATTCAGAAGATTTTCTAGGAATAATTGTGCAGTAGCAAGTTAATAGTGCTGGGTTGGGTATAGTTTGGGAAGTAAAAGTCCCTGTGTCTATGTACCTCAACAAGATATTGAGTGGTTCTGCAAAGACTTAAAAAAAAAAAAAAAAGTATTATATAGGACTTGTTAATTTTACACAAAACCAAAGCGAACCTTAATGACTTCATACAGTTATACATTGTGTGTAGACGTCGCTGTACACACCTCTGTTTCTGTTCTAAAAACTCATATAGAACTAATCTAGACATGAATTGATATAAATCATAACATTGACATTTGAGGGTGTGGAGTTGGAATAGAAGTGGATATCGCTTGGAGCCAACTGTGCCACTACCTGTTGTGATGGAAATGGATTTGATTCCTACATGTTCATTCGGTTGCTGAGATGTTTAATAAATGAATGCTGGTTTGGATTAATATAAGCCTGTATGGAAAAATCAGTAGGATGGAAATTGAGCAGATCGAGGTAATCCAGTGTTTTGCAGATAATGGAAGATTCTTAAAAAGCAATGTAAGAATACCTCTGCAATCTATAATCAAAAAGACTTTAGTACTCAAAAGAGGAGATGGGGGGGAAAGCAAGGAGTTGCTTTAGGAGAACATAAAAATTATAGGCTCCCGCTGATCTCTGCAATATCTTTTCCTCCTCTCTGTTTAGAAAAGAGTTTTGTTAATTGCATAGTATCTAATGTGGGGTTTTGCTATTACTGTTACTGACTTTTCTTCCCAATGACAAAATCAATAATAATTTGTAAGAAAGCCACCGGGAGTACATCCATAATGCAGAGCCACGGTGATGGGAACTCGGGTGAGGTTTGCCCCGAGGAGGGGAGGGGAAAGGTGCTGGCAGCAGGTGGATGGGGCCGCAGGGGTCCCTGCGCCCTCCTGCAGCACCCCCCAGTCTCTCCCACGCCGGCGGGGAGGCACGGGCTCACCCCTCTGTTTTCTTCCTCTCTTTGGGAAAGCAGCAGGAGAAAGTGTTGTTTACTATATCTGAGCCTTGAAAGCTTGAGAAGCACATTTCACCCAGTGTTATGCCTGAAAAAAACTTCACTCCTTGCTGATGTATGAGGCCAAGCTATTTAAGTACCACTGTGATGTAAATATTTACATTTGTAAAAAATATTCTTTCTGGTAATAATTATATCTATTCAATGTATACCATCCTCACTTAATAGTAAACATTAAAACATGATGCTTACAAAGAGAAACCCTTGTCATTTGGCAAAGAGAACTGCAATAATCCTCTGCTACCTGCTCCCCCCTCCATTTTAATTGTTAATATATTTTCAGCATGCGGGAGAAGTAATCTCCTACCACGCTAAAGCAGTCAGCCTAATTGAAAAGAAATACAAGTCATCTAGTGCACACCTGAAAAATTCAGCGAAAATGCAATCTGTCATTATCTTTCCAATGCCAATTTTAAATAGGTATTAAAGTAAATGGGGGAAACATCTTCTCATTTCTCTTGCGGTATCATTTCGCTTTTACAGAAATCCCTAATCCTCAAATGAAGATTCTGCCCGATACCCAACAAAACACTCAAGACTCAGCCACAAGTGTCTTGGAAACCAGATCCAAAAATAGAGGAATAATTTCCCTATCATGAATTAATCTCATTTGAAAATGATTTTAAAAATACCATTTATGCAATGCAAATCCTTGCTCCCAGAATAACCTGTATTTGTGGTTGTTATGCCACAGTCAAGAGATAAATTACTGCTCAGTGAGCTGTTTCAGCATGGCAACGTGAACTGCAGCTAGGATTAAGGAAACTGATGAAGCATAACATACCATGAAAGAAATGAAAACATTTTATAGGACACATGGGTATTATTGACAGGTTTCTACTTTTTAGATACAATGAACTCTTTCAGCAGGGGATCGTATTTGAAAAGTATCCTGCATTAGAAAATTATATGCCACATTTAAAAGTATTCACACTTTTAGTCCCCAAATTATTATGTGCTGTATAATACATTTCAATTTAATTGGAGAAACGTTGTATTGTGATGCCGAACACTTGTTTAATGGAGATAATATTTGAACTTGGTAGGGAACGTTAGATTCATTTGAAGCTGAGGTCCTCAGATATGTAATTACCAATGCATGCTTCTGAGCAGGTAAAAGTATATTGAAAATATGTCAGATGGGGCCTTATAGAAAATCCATCAAGTCCTTAACAGGTCAAGCCCAAACAAAACCTTACTAAAGCTATTACCATTAACGTTTGTTTGGCTCTGGTCTCAGAAAGACAACTTTCTTCAGAATTCCTCACCAACAGAAATCCCCACAGCTGTGGGATTCTCAGGATTTGCACTGTATCGTGGGTGCTCAACAAATGTAAGGAAATGGCTAGTTAAAAAGATACCCCTACATGAAGCCTGCCAAATTGAAAGAGAGGTTTTTAGCATTCTATTGTCAAACATGATGGCTAATTATTTTTATTTCAGCGGCCTTGTTTTCTCATTCAGTTCCAGAAGTAGTAAAAGACTCAGCTAGATTGAAGAGAGACTATGCTCTCAGGAGCAATCATCTGTTGGTAGAAAATGATGTGGCATCTCTGCTGTTGTTCTTCCTGGTGTTCACAAATTGGAAAATTTTGTAGTTATAGTGTAACCAAGGTACTGCCTCCATTGTAACTGTGGATGTAGTGGTAGAGAAAAAGGAAATAAGACATAGGCTTAGGAAGAATCCATTCCTAACATGTACTTTCTACTCAGTCCTTTCATTTGCGTCGATAGCAATTAGTATTTTAGAGGGATCCAGTTCAGTAGTTTTAAAGGCTCCTTTGGTGAGGTAAGTATCTCTTAAGTCTCTTTTTCCTCAGTGTCCATATAGTCCTAAATTTGTGGAGCACAGAGGCTTAGAGCAAGATGTCTTTACAGTGCTCCTATAAACCGTGGCTTTAGTCGGCCTGCATTCTGCAACAGCTTGCACACAAGCAGGTTCAGTCACAAAGTTTGTCTCACCAGTGAGACCCAGTGCTAGCTTAAATGGCCTTGCTGCACTGGGGTCTAATGGGTGGAAAGCTTTCTGCAGTTGGGCATCCTCAGGCAGATCTGCGATTTTACTGTTGGAAAAGTCTGAACAGTGAACGCATAAGACCAAATCAGTCCTGGTGTTGCCAGTGATGTGGTAGCTGTTGTAATGCCTCTTACGCGAGTTTTTCAGAGAGCTGTGTCAGGGCAGTGGCCTTCGTTCTGTACCGCATGGCACGTAGGTTTGCATCTCTCTTCTCTGCTTGATGGCAGCAGCCAGCACTTCCGAAATGCCACGATTCAGGCTGAGGATCACTGGAGGCAGAACCTATCAACAGATACCATCATCCTCGTTTACCTCGCTGAGCAATTGATGCTTAGATGTGACAGGGAGCTCTTCTCTTTTCCCCTTGCTAATTACTGCATTGATATTTTCATCTGAAATCCTACCATCTAACTGTAAATTGAAGAACACAAAGCTTTCTCTATAAGTAGCCAGTTTTTATAAATGTAAGATATAAAGCTTAATAGATATTTCAGGGGGAAAAAGCACTGCTTGTTTGACTATTATACTTGCTTTGGTGCTACTGTTTAAGTCAAAGCTGGGAAGCTGATAAATTCATGGCTGGGGACACACACAGGGAGGCAGGAAGATGGAGGAAGACAAAACAATACTGAGGAGAATCTGGCTGAAAACTGGTATGAATATGAACTACTTGATGTTAGATAAGCTGCATTATTCTTTACTGCAGACCAAAATCTAGAAAATACATTTTTCCTGCTCTCTGTCTTTCATTTGGAATCCAGGGAGAAAGGACAAAACAATGACAATAATAATAAAAGTAATATTAATAATAATCTCTTACGGGACCAGAGGAAAAAATAAGGAATTTAGGTGATATATGTAGTGAGACTGCATGTGGAATGCAGATTAGTATGAATTAGATGAAAGAAAACGCTTGTACAAAACACTGCTTGTCTGAATACAGATTTCGTAATTAGCAGATGAAGACATTGAAAACAATATTTTTTATGTTCTATAAAATATTGTTTTTAGAAGCCGTACTGTATGCATTATATTGGACAGCACAGGATCTAAATGAGAAAATCAAGCCAGTAAACTCAAAGCACCTAGCATATCTGCTTTTCAAAAGCCGGTACACTGCTAAATCTAAAGAGACAATGAAGGCAGAAGAATGATAATTTATCAGCATTTGGTAGTGATGAGATGCCCATGGTTACAACTGGGGCATATGGAAAATTTTCATTAACCTCCCCCCACTTCAATCCGCCTGGGCTACTGGTTGAAAATACCTATTCCTATTCTGTTTGTTCTACACCATATATGTAAAAAAAAAAAGTATTTGAACGCCTTAAATTATGATTCTGTGTATATAATATAGGAGAAGGGCTAACATGCAATTTTGAAAGCAGAATGTGGGTTCTAAATATTCATTCTGTCATACTCTGCTACCGATGCTGTAGTTAAAAGTGGCCAGGCTCTGGTGAGGAGAAAGAACCAAAGCAGAACAGGATATCCTAGAACTTTCATTACATATTTACAGCTTTTACATATCACAGAATTTTCATATTAATATCAAGTAGTCAGATACCATCCTGCATGTGGTTGAGGTTAAAAGGCTAAAATTCCAGAAGGATGAGAGTGTGCTTAAAATTCCAAATTATTGTTACTGAAGGAAAGCTGTCCTCAGTCCCTCACAAGAATATATAAATGGATAAACAGACTTCATACTCACCATTGATGAACATAAACCTCACTCCAGTGACTGCAATACAGCTTTTTTGCTTTTCAAGCATAATGTGCGTTTCCTTCACAAACACAAAAAAGGAAGAGAATAAGTTAATGCCTGCAATTACTGTGCCTTTTCTGTTTTATGGTCTCCCTTAGTGTTGCAGTGTTGGTTTTTTTTTTTTTTTTTTTTTTTTTTTTCTAGTGACTACTGAACTACCCTCATTATTATGTGTAGACTGAAGGAATGACCAATATTTTGTTTTCTCCATCCATCTATCTCAACTCCTACAAATTCTTTCAGCTGAACTTTGTATTTAATGATTGAAACTCCTAATCAGATTCATGCTGAGGCATGGATAAATACAAGCTGGTCCTACTTAACACTCATTGTGTTTGTGTGTGTGTGTGAAAATACAAGAAAAATGATGCAAAAGAAAAAAAAAATTATTTTCTGTTTCTTGTAAATGGCAAATATCCTTACCTAAAGTTATCTGCCACAGAAACTGCCCCCAATGTCCTCATCACCAACCACAGGACAAGTCCCAGCTGGAACCATTTATTGGCTTAGTCAAGTGCTCCACTACTTTGTTCTAAATATGTCAACTTTGATTCATCCTTGGGCTTAGTTGCTGTCAAACACTGTTAAATGGAACTGGAATCAGCATTGCACCTAGTTTTCCACTAAGCCAAAACCATAATCAGTTCTGTAGAAATGTTGGTATTCTGTGGCACTGAAGAGTCACTTTGATAAGGAGTGCGGCATTTCTGTGAGGGTATCTTATATGGAAAGGGAAGTCTGGTCTCATCTTTGGCATTAGCTAGAGGTAAGAAGTTCGTACGATCAGTACTGAAAACTTTGTCAACAAGCTCTGTCCCTCAGAAGCTCCAAACTCCTTATTTATTTGCATGATTTACAGTGTCAGGGTACACACAGGAGTACATTATGAAATCAGAGTTAGGACTATCACCACCAAGTAAAGCATTGGCAACGTTTAGCTTAACATTTGATGGGAGCTTGGAGTTGTAAATGACACTAAATGGCAAAATTGAATCATTCTGAGAGGTGAATGGTGAAGTACAAAATATTTTAAAACAGATAAAGGAAGAATACTTTTCTTCTACAGGCTGCAAAGGCAGTTAAGGAAATATACTCAGAACAGCACACTTTATCTGCTTCTGCTTGTATTGTGCAATGATTCTGGGTAGCATTTACATAGATTTCAGACTGTGATCCAAAGGAAAACAGCATTTGAAAGAAGTATACATTTGGGCGTCATGCGAGATATGAGGAAGGAATGTCACCAATATTTGCTGATGTAGTACTTTATATTATGGTGAAAACCAAAAATTGAAGGGATATTGGGTAAACTGATATTCCTGTGGTTGCTGAGCACACAGTGATTGATTCTGAGCAGTATCAACCTCTGCTGTTTAGCAGAGAGGTATTCAAAATGTAGAAATGGGTCTCCAAAGGGCGTGTGTCTTTATGAATTTTAGCAGCTGAGTCTTTGACCATACAGTTTTGTTTCCTGTGAAGTGGAGGAAGAAGATGATCCCAATAGATCTTTAGTGTTACATGAAGATACGTTCTCAGTAATTTGTCTTAAATAGTGTCATATATATCAAATCATTCAGTAAACCTGCTGCATAAAACTTCTTCCTTCCTTCTTGTAATCTGCTGCGCTTTGGATGGTAGGGTCACCTTCACTTCACCAATGACCGTACCTTCTCTTGCAGTTGGTCCCTAACTCTTGCCCATTTCTCCTACAAAATTCCAGTACTCTGCCTTTTTGAAGGAACCAGGGGTCTTGGAAGAGGGAAGAGAAATTACAAAGCACTTAATAAGGACTATTACAAATACAGTAATTGAAGATTTGCTCCCCACCCTGATTTCTTAGGACAAACTACTCTGGACATGGGAAATATTTTAAATGTGTGTTTGAGTTCATGGCTAGGTGGGGTTTGGAGAAGTGGAAATACCAGACTCCAGCATGTCAGCAATTCATGTTATCTTCATAGCATTGTTGGTTTGTTTTTTTAGTGCCCGGTATTTTGTGCATGTGTGTATGCATATGTGCATGTGTGTATAAATATATATAAAAATATCTGTGCACAGGGATGAAAACATCAGTGAATAGGAATTCTTTACTCAGTTACTCTAGCAACAATATTTTGAATCTTTTGTGCTCTGGTGTAAATTGCTTCCCCAGGGCAAAGCACAGGAAGAGTTAAGCCTTGTTTATTTTTCAACCTGCCACAATATTTACTTTTGTGTTTACAGTATTGAGTGTATCTGGTTCAAGCAAAGCTAGAAAAGATTTCACTGTAACTCATTGACGTAACAGAAGCCAAAAACTTGTCATGCATTTTTTTTTTCCACAGTATTTTAAGGAGAAATAACATGCAAGCCATATCACATCAACAGTTAAATCTGCTAAAAAATCACTGGGAGTGTAATTATTTTTTTGAATTTAACTTCATAATTTCTAGATATTAATAATTTAACTCCTTTTATGTTATGTGCATTCAATTTTATGGCAATCTGAATAGAATACTGACAATTGCTTAGCCACACATTAAGCCAGAAACAACAGTGCTATTATATTTCATTAATGAAGAAAGCACTGTGCATAACTAATGGATTTTATTAAGGCCAATATATGCAACAGCAGGAGCAGTTGGTAGACCAAGGGAAGGTTTCTAGCAAGCACTCTGTGGAAATAAAAGTCACTAAAAGGTAAAAAAAATAAACTTGCTTGACACACTGAAGAGCTGATGTAACTTTTGTAGTCATAGGGTGAAGACATCATGCTTGATAACTGTGGAGCTAGGAGGGCCTTGAAGTAACAGTATTTGACATGGCTGGGACATCTCATCAAAGGGAAAGAAAGAACCCTGACATGAGAAATACTACAGAGACTAAAGAAATACTAAGACTCCTGGTGGGAAAGCTGCTGCCATGCAGAAAACTGTATTAGATGTAAAGATATCCAAGAAATTCATCCCACGCCCCAGGATGCAGCAGTGGTTCTAATAACTCGTGGAATATTAAGATGTGTTGCTAAAGATGCTCTCAGAGTACTATGAATAGCACAAAGTGTACATTAACAAAGTAATATTTCATTAATTTACCTGTGTTGTTTCTTAAGGAATTAGTCTTCAGCCTTTCGTGAGCTATAGGCAGTCATTGGTGTACTGGTAGCTGGTGTACATCATGGATAGGGTCAGACTACTGAAGCTGTAGCACCCTTTAATAGTTTTTTAATAAATTTCTTTCACTGGATTTTTGCTTCATCAGTGAACTGATGAGGCTCGGAGCCTGGGAAAGCAGAATGTTTTCCACATTAAATGTAAAACTACAGCTACTTTGCAGTAGCCGTTTCAGCAGTTGATTCCTAAGGTGTTTGCTGCTTAATATCTCATTTCTTAAAGAATGTCAAAATGCATCAGAAGAATGTCCCTTTCTAAGAAGCTGAAACACAAAACCAGATGGTTATACATTAATTCAGCTCGTGTAAATATAATAGCACTGTAACACACTTATTTGCATAGACTTAATGTTCCAAACCAACTAAATATTGCACTGCCTCTTCCCTAAGTTCACTGCTAAAAGAGAACATAAAGCTGGCTTTAAACACAGCCTTGACTCTCCTGTCAGCAAGGAAAACCTAACTTTTCTGGCTTGTGAAAAGGCCTAGTGTGGCACAGAGCATACCTACGTTTAGAAGAGGTTGGCAGGTCATCCAGCAGCAAATACAAGATGAGCACATCAGCAAGGGGACTCTGTCCCTAGTGCAGAATTATTTCTGCAAGGCCACCTGCTCCAGAACTGCTTTATAAAACCCCAGAAAGTATCACCTATCAGCTAAAGGGCAGGCTGTAAAGTAGCAGCTGATCTGTAGGGGACCAGGTGTAGAGTAAGTAGAGAAATAAAACGTTGTAAAAAGAACCCACACATGCAAGAAAAGTTATCCTTCTGCTGAAAGTTACTGACCCAAAACCTGCTTTTTCCATCTGGCTGGCCTTAGTTTGAACTTTAGGTGTGATCAGATGATCTGAACATCACATCACCTTTTGTTCCAGGTCTTTAAAGATCACTGACCACAGGAAAAAAACCCAAGTAGTTACTTTTGTGCTTACAAAGCCAGATATGTTATGATGTTTAAAACCTCTGATCTTTTTTTTTTTTTTTTTTTTTTTTTTTTTTCCAAATTTTTTTTTTTTTTAAAACCCTTTTTTTTTTTTTTTTTTTTTTTTTTTTTTTTTTTCCCTGTACAAAGCTAGAACTTTGCATGCAAAGTTCATCTGTGAGAGAACTATACTGCTGCCAACGTGTGGTATCTCAAGCGGTGCCTACAATCCAAAGGCAAAATATTGAAAAAGAAACAAGTCTATTTTGTTCTATTAGCTCTGTGTTTTACGTGCAAAAGCGAATCTTGAGGAGGAAGTAGTCAACACTTCAAGACATAGGATATACCTAAATTTTCAGTTGGAGATTAAGTCCAGAAAGGGACCATTACAGTCATCTAAACTTACTACCTATATAGCAATGGCCTTTACCTTCCTGAATGAATTCTCGTTTAAACAAGATCATATATAATTTGAGCTCTAAAGTTTCGAAGAATTCACTTTATTGTTTCAGTTAATTTGTAGCTCTGCAGTGAAGTAATTTTGGTATTGCCACTGCTAATAAGAAGCTACGGGGGTTGCATTAGTCCTGCAAAGCCCTAGAGCTGGGCCCTGCCAGGCTTGCTGTGGCTGCCCTTCTTTGGGCTTGCCTGGAGATGTGTTTTAGCTTGTTTGTCTAATGAGCAGTTGAATATTACCTAACTTGTTTAGCTTTAGGTTAGCTCTGTGCAATTGTGTGGTGCAGCATTATAATAATTTTGTTGCATCTCTGCAAGTAATAAATAGCAGTAATAATCTGTTATTCTGTGTAGAGTGAACTATCTCTGAACCCAAAATAATAATAGGGAGTGGAGGAGAACAGGCAAAGGATGGTAGCAAAGCCCTCGAACATACAGCCTGGGGATGACTGCAGAACCTATAAAAGAATTGCCAGCGTTGCCAAGGAATGTAGTCTTGGAAATTAGATAAAACCTGTTTGAGGGCAAAACAAAAGGAAGAACAAATATGTGGAATATGTAATAAATGTTGTGTACAACATAGTACATGAGGATACAATGTGGAGATGTAGGCTAATGATGATCAAGGTGCAGTATGTCAAAACCAAACAGAACCAATTCCATGCAGACCTTAGAGTGGGGAGGAGGAGGAAACCCGTGGCCATCATACTCCTGCTGGTGAAGAAGGCAGGATGCTGACCTCTGATCCCAGCTCCCCCATCTTTTCCTCTTGCGAGTGACTGTCATTGCTGACTTTTAGGATCCAGAGGGGCAGGGGAAGGGGGAGCACAACACGAGTGAAACAAGGTGGATATTCAAGGTGTATGGATAACAATTTTATGTGTGCTGTTAATGAGGCTTTTTCCTTAATAATATTTTGACAATAAGCGTTAGTATTGTAACTGGAATAGCAAGTCTTTGATTAGACATGTAAGAGTTCAGAATAGCAATGGATTCTTGGCTGAAAATAGATTTCTTTAATCCACATAAACTGCACAAGATGCAGATTCTATTATTAATTAGCCTCACTTGAAAATCTCCATTTTACCAACTATATTTGTTTAGATTAACTTCTGCCTAACAAATTACCCTCACTTCTGAATTTGTCATGACCAATTTCTAGCGTGTGAATCTTTGTCTGGGAAACTACATTGCTGTTATCAAATTAATATTCCACAGACAAGTTATTTAGAGTTCAAGTCAGTTTTTAACTTTCTCTTTGAACAGATGGAATAAATAGATTCTGATTTGCCAGAGGTTTTTGATAACAAAATATGACTTCTAATCTTATTCTCATGTTTCTTTACTTTTTCAATTTTACAGAATCTTTTGAAATTAAATGTAGCAGACTTAGATTATGTCAGTACTGGTTATTCCACTGGCAAGCAAGATGTTTTTGTTATTCCTACCTGGTGTCCCCTGTATATTCAGCACTTTATTTGCTCTTTCTGTCACTATCTGACACTAGAAATTCATGTTTGGCTGATGATTTCATTAGCTATCCTAAAGGCAGCCCTGCCTACCAGGGACTAAGTAAAACATGAAAATCTTTTCCTACCATAACATAGACTATAAAATCTGCTTTGAATTGTCTTTTGCTCTGCTGACAATAAGATCTCTCCTGCCTTTTTGTTTCCCTTGAAATTTTTCTAAATTCCTTGTTTCTAATATTTTCATTGTTACATATTTTCCCCTTTCTCTTTTAATGCCTGTTTTTATCTAAGAATATTGGGATTTTTTTATTTGTATTAGCCTGGGTTTTTTTTTGTTCAGCAGAATTTTAAGACGGGGAAAAATGTTCACATAAATATCACGGCTACGTTTTCCTGCTTACCTTATCAGATAAATCATGTGAGAAATAATGATTACCACCTTGTGAGAATGTCTTCAGCCATGAGATTTTTACTTTATCAGTTTAAACCTATAGTCTTTGCTTATAAATGCAATTAAGCTACATTGCTGGCATTTAAGCAAGCAGGCTTTAAGATTGTGATACCATTTCTCTCTGTTGCCAGGATGAGGCCTGACAGAGCCCAGCATGCTGGATTACTCACTTTAGGAAGTTGTCACCTACAGTTGCGAACAATTGTTTTAGAAACTCTCAAATTGGTTTTTATTATTGGAAGAATGATGCCTCTGTCATGAGTAGGTCATACTGAAATCGCTCCTAATAATAAAGCTCTTCTTTTCTGCGAGATAGAAAGCATAACAAAACATGCTGTGGCACTCTCTTACGTGGACTGTGACTTGGTACAGAGTATATTCTGCTTCCTTTAATATCCAGATTTCTAATATTTTTTTCCCTCTCTCCATTTCCCTTGTTGCCTCAGTAATCTTATTCTCAGCATAAATGATGTATAGTACACAAGTCAGCACTTGTTCTTCCCTTCATTCTTCCTGTTCACATCAATTAATATCATTCAGCTGACTCATCCCTGCCAGATCCAAGGTTCACTGTAGATAACAGAAAGACTCCCAGTAGTTTCACTGTGATTTGAATGAAACAGTTATTCTGGTGTCAGGAATGTTATGTGATGTCAGCCAAGTTGCACGAAGGAATTGTGCAAATATGTAGCATGACTGAGAGCACAGAGCGCCTTGTGTTTCATACCAAGTTCATGAAAACATTTTAGATGTTACATGAAAATGAAATGATTGAAAACCTGTCTCTTTTTTTTGGCAGGGATACACTGGGATTCAGACAAAAAAACCCCACCTTAGTAAATTTTGGAACAAACTGACTTTTTCAATTAGAAAGCACTGAATTCTCAAAAAAAAAAAATAAAAATTGTAGCCATAAAATATTTTTCTTAAACTCCAAAATAGGTTGGTTTCTAAACATTTTGATTCTGTGTATACTACAGGCCTTTTCCTATTGGCAACCCTCATGATTCATAGATCAAATTGTTTTGATTAAATATCTTTGAGTAAATATCGAGTACTCATTTTGCTGGGAGGTGAAAGCAGAGCATCTCAGAGAGATAATCTGTTGTCATATATCCCAGCAACTGTCTGGATTTTTCACTTCATTCACAAATATTATCATCTTTCTCTTGTGCGTCGTAATGGATTGACCTAATGGGTTGAATAGTTAACTTAATTGATCTTCATAGTTCACTTTGCCTTGCTGGCCCTGGCGTGTTTTTGTCAGTGTGGATCAAGTAGTTACCCAGTTACAAATATTGCTGACAGAAGCGTGGTAATAGTATTATGGCATTGAAATGCTGATAAGTAAAATGTAGTCTTTCCTATTTGGCAAAGACCTTTCAACTGTCTTTCAGTAGTTGAAACCTCCTTGGTATGTTGGATGACTCGGGTTTGCCTGGGCAGAGGTGTCAGTCACGGGGAGCAAGAGTAGGAAAGGAGTGGTGGTGCCCTCCTCCAGGCACTTGGGAGACGAAAGGCAACCCGGAGAGATCCATGCAGCAAAGGAGACTTCAGAGGACTGTGCATGGTGCATGAAAGGCATGTGCTTATCAGATGCCTTTATTACAGTCTGAATGCTACATGGGAGAAGGGGGGGAAAGTTGAGCCTGCTAAATAACCCATGTTTATGTTAATTCAAGATCAGAAGCAGATCACGATACAGGGTTCGTGATCACCTGTTCACTTGCGAGTTGTCAGATTGTACTGAAAAATAATTTACCTCTCTGTATTCTTGTTTCTCAAAGCTACCTTTTAAAAATTTTCTCTAATGGTAAATCTGTTATGTTAAAGAATAGTCAACTCACTAAATAGAGCTTATATGTGTTGTAAACAGGAATTGTGCATTATCAGCTCATACTGTGCCATTGCTGTGACTCACCTTTGTAGGAGCTATTCCTTAAACTGCTCTATTTGCCTGTTTTTATATGGGTATTTTCTTTAGTGTTTACCAGAAGAGTTGGGGAGAAAAAAAAAAAAAAAAAGATTAAAAGCTACTTTGATGTCTCAGCAGTAATATACGCATGAGGCACTACACTATTTTTCGATATCTGGTAAAAGCTCATATGAATGTTAGAGGCATATTTACTTAAGAGAAAATCAGCTAAACACCACATTTGTCTTGTCACAAAAAAAAAATTTACACAGAAAACAAAATGTAGACACTTTATAGACAAAATAAAATAATGCATCTATAACTCCATGCATTAAGTTACAGAATTCAGAATTCCTTCAGGAAAATGAATCCTGTAAAATGTAAGAATTTTGCAAATGGCTAAGTCTCTCATGCTCAGGCAGAAGAAAGTTTAAGAAATATTAGTGTTGCCATTTGCATGTTTAAAAAAAAAAAGGCAAGCATGGAGAAAATCACATCTGTACACCTCTATGGTGATTGCTATTGGATCTCCCCCCGCCAGCTACCTGAGATACTTATTGTAAGTCTGGAACACACAATATTCTGTGATTATTCTTTAATACTTTGTACTTTTCACTTTACCCTAGCTATGAAATTATATGTACATAGTATTTATAGATAAAATAACTAATTCCAGTTCAGCTTCAAGCATCTAACCCAGTGACCCACACCGCAGAAGCAAACAGAAAAAGATTACACGCTTGTTTTTTCAGAGGTTGGGCTTGTCAACATCATTACTCACAGGACATTGCTTAGGGAAGGAGCATGGGTAATATTCTTGTCTGCACACTCAAAGTCTGTTAATAAGGATTAATGTGAGGCTTAGTCATAGAATTTTAAATATTTACAATACACCTATGTACACAGTATCACTTTGAGGTTAAATACCCAGCTAAATACTTACGCCTACTCTTAGTGTCTTTTTACCAGACTATCTTAACAATTAGCAAATAAATGAAAAGAATAATGAATGTAATTTTGTATAAATACATGCTCATAATACAGAGATTTTTCATATTTATTGGTATCTGTGTTATAAGAAATCATTATAATAAGAATCAGCCCTGTTTGACTGCAAAGTGTTGGCTGGTGTCATCCAATCCCTTGAAAAGGAATGTTTCAGTAGTGAATTATGTATGTTGATACAGATAAACCTTAGTCAGTATGAGCCTATATGCTGTCATAAAAACATCTAGCTGAGAGGGGTCTCCAGAAGTAAAAGCAGTCTTTCTTCTCAAAGTGAGATCAAGTTAGTTCCATTTTTTTGACAGAGGTTTGACCAACTTATTTGGTCAAGTTTAGCAGCCTGATTGCTTGCTATCCTAACCAATAGAGAAGCAAGTAATAAGAAGCTGCAGATGAGTAAACAAGGTGACCAGTAGTTTTTTCCATATCTGGCATAGACGTAGAGAAAAGATTATCCTCTTTCAGTAAAGTACACATGGATGTGTAAGGTTACAGGTTACATCACTTCTGCCCATTCTCCTTTCTTCCCACCTTTCTTTAGAGGAAGAAAC
Organism: Podiceps cristatus; assembly: GCA_000699545.1. NCBI lineage: Eukaryota > Metazoa > Chordata > Aves > Podicipediformes > Podicipedidae > Podiceps > Podiceps cristatus. The sequence goes on along the minus strand of KL280883.1, from coordinate 9,034 downwards.
CCCAGTTGTTTCAGAACTGCCTTGCAAGTCATTTTCCTGATACCTTTTGAAGCTCCTGCATGCTGTTCCTCGGCATTTTCCCCATGATCTATCCCTTTACCTAAACAAAGTGATGGAGGGCAGGCACAGCATCCTGCTGAGGTCTTGCCAGCACTCAGCAGAGCAGGAGGATTGCTTCATCTATTTTTCAGGATGGACTTCTATTTATACGTGCCGTGGTGACATCTGCCTGGCTCGTGAAAGCATGACATTGCCGATTCCACTTAAGCATGTAATATCCCATTGCCTCAAGGCTGTTTCCTGAAGGAGTGCCGTCTACTCGGTTGTTCCTGCTTGGTACATCTGCAGTTGACTGTTCCTAAGTATAGCAACTTGTACCTGTCCCTCCTGACTTGTTCCTGGACCGTTTCTGCACTTTGTTGAGATCTCTCTGATTGGTAGTCCCAACTTTCAGCATAGTACTTCCTGTCTTCATGTTTTCTCTAATTTTACACAGAAGCCTACTCTCTCTTCTTTCATTAATTAAAGATTGAATGGAATTGTATGAAAGACAAGGCCCTGTGGGGAGTCATTTGATATTTGCTTCCATTTTGACAGAGAACAGTTGACAGATCTTCTGGGACTATCCAACCACTATTGCACCCAGCTTATAGCAATTTAATCTAGATCATGTTTCCCTAGCTTAAAAGATTGTAATGTCAAATAATGTCATGTTTTAAAGACTAGATACATGATGCCTATTGCTTCTCCCTAACCACATAGATGGATACCCTGTTGCTGAAGGAAATGAGGCCATTTTAACATGATTTGTTCTTTACAAATCTCTGTTGGCTCATTTTGCTTTTGCCTCCCAACTTTCAAATAATTTATAACCTCTTTATTTTACTAAACAGACCACCTTGTCCCTTTTAAGACTTTAATTTGTAAGGGACTTGGTAGTCCAGCTTATTTGTATTATATTGACAATATATGTTTTCCTTAATATAGCACATAGTTTAAGCTTTCTGGTTCTTACAGAAGGTAGACACTTTTACATTCAATTTTGGATGGTTAATTTCAGTTTAAGTATCTTTTATGAATATCCAGGTCTAAAATTATTTTTTATAGTATGGCTGGTCTGAAGCATGTGCAGCTTGAACACTTGGAGGTAGTCATTTGCCATAAAAGAAATCAGTGCAGGAAAAACATCCGTGTTGTCTGTGCAATGCTATATTATGAATAGGCATTGCACGATAGCCATGCTAGGAATAATTCTGGATCAAGAATAATTACAAGTTGAGATAAGCTTTTGTTGCATTAGCTAAAGGACTCATAATTTTCTTGTCTTTTAAAGACTGAGGCTTCAGACTTGAGTCCAGTTTCTCACTTGCATATGATATATTACATTTTTTTTCTTTTGGCCTAATAGTGAAATACATTTATATTTCATCTCCAGCCGTTAAACATTTTAGGTAAACAAGGCAGAAAATGAAATCCTATGTCAGTGGAGAGCTGCTGAAGTAGGAGAGAAGAAAGGTTTCATCTCTCCTATGCAATGCTATTTTCCATTCACTCCAGCAGAAACCTGAAAATATTGATTTAAGAATTCACATATTTATAGAATAAGTTCATAGGTTCTTATATTTCTCCTTGCATTTCTCTGCCATGCAAAACTGACAGCTGAGTCAACCAGTGCTATAAAGCTTAGAACTGGCTTAACGCAACACATCAGCCATGCAGATCAGGAGAGCAGAGGAAGTTGAACAATCTCATCTGTGATTTCTCTGTGGAATGCCCAGTGGCAAGAAGCATGGCCCATGCAGCATATAGAAAGGAGCTCCATTCACAAATGTCATTTGCTGCCGTAGCTGGAAACGAAACACTTGATGGGAAGACTGAATAAGCAGAGAAGCACAGGTTACACATCAGATTAGCAGTATCTTGTGAACATCGCTTCTGGAAACGCTATTGTACATGATGTGTCAATAATTGTAGCATCTGAGCCTTGAAATTCAAAGACAAAATTCTGAAGATTGTGGACAGATCTGTAATATCATCATTCAGATATAGGTATGGAGGAAGGGTAGGTAGTTGTAGGAAGGGTTTCCATGGCAAATGTCTTGAAAGAGAAACAGCATGTTGTGTTGTGTCACAACATCACTCTGTAATGTGAACATCTGCTTGAAGAAAGATACTTTAAGCCCTACAAATCAGCTTGTGGGTATAAACCCCTGAAGTGACAAGCTTAGTAGCCATATAGACAGGAGTATCCATTAAGGACAAATGAAAATGCTGTAATACTATCTATCAGGAACCAAAAGTTGACTGCTCCAGTTAGATTTTATGAGCTTTTTCATTCCAGCTTAAATCTGTACATTTACATAATACTCAAATTATGTCACTTCAGTCCATAGTGGTGATTCACATCTGGGGTGATTTTTAGGTATTCAAAAGAAATGAATCAAGCTTCAATTGAACTAAGCTAATTCTGGCTAAATCTTTCTTCTAAGTATTTCTGTTGACTTTAAGCATTCAGGTAACTGACCATTTAGAAACACTAGGTTCAGAGGCTGCTATTAGTGGGTATCTTGATTTCCTGAAGTGGTTGATGGAATTGAACTAGTTGAAATGAATAAGGAGACCTGGAATAACCACCCTTCCTAGCTTGACAAAAAATGTTGTCAGTTTATGTTGCATTTGCTGAATACTACGTTTTTGAGTGATCTGTTTGTGGAGTAGGAATAGGTGGTTTCCCAAACATGATTAGCTGATGCTTTGGGGGAGCCGACGAAACACCGATATTTAAAGACGGGAATCCTATCTAAAGATTCTCTTACCCTTAAACTATGCCCTTAAGATAAGCTAGTGTGCAAAATACACAGCTGGGTCGTTTATCTGAATGACACAGTCTTACAGATGAAGTGTTTTGTTGTGATCTTTATAACTGGTATCATAAGCAGCTTAAGGGTTTTTTTGCCTATGTAAGTCATCATATTGTAGAAAGGATTATAACTCTTACTCTGTGTCACTATTGCTGTATAGCAAGGCTTTTGTACAGAATCAGTGGATATTAAAAACTATTATAAAACTATATTTAGTTGTTAACTCAGTAAACAGATATGTATTAGAAAGTATATAACAAGCCATTTGTTATGACAAAAAATATTTACAACAATTACTGCAGAACCCAGCTCATTAATTAGCAGTAAATTTCAGGTTATACAATTTGTCCCAAGACCTTATTTAAAACAAACTACTTTTCATACAGTCTGGAACAATTGCTTGCACTCTAAAATGTAGTTGCATCATGACGTCCTACCAAAATAATTGCGAGGCAGCAAAGGCAGGGTTCTCCTGTGCAGGCAGAGGTGAATGCCCCTCCCCGAGCAATGATCTCTTCTCTGATTAGGTGTCCTGTGTGAGTCTGGGAAAGGGGCTGGGGGTTTTGGGTTGTGTTGTATGGAAAGAGTTAAGATTCCCTAGATGGGAGATCTTTATGGTAAGGTAGACAATACTAGAAGATTTCCTCAGAATTGAGGGGTACTAGAAGGGAGCCTGGTTTTGACTGAAGGAGAGGACTTAGGCAGAACAGGTGCTGGGAACCCTGCTTTCTCAGGAGAAATCTATCTTGAAAGCCATCACTTGACAGCCACAGGTTGCTGTCTCCCACCACACTTTAACTTCTGTTGTGATGAACTGAACCAGTGTGCCTTCCCTCCTGTGAGAAAGGTCTCTGTTCCCCTCAGAAACCTCTCCTTCCGAGGAGAGGGGAGACAGGATGCTTCCTGGGGAGGTTTGCCTGTGTGGAGTCATGTTATACCACTGAAGTGCCTCAGTTACCTTGTTGTGACAGTGCCGTCTGTCTGCTCTGAGCCTCTCACTCAGCTCATTTGCCAGGCTCTTTGCAACTTCAATATGCTTTTGTTTTCTAGTCTTCATATTCCCTTGAAGTCTTTCAATAAAGCCCCAGTAAACCATCCATCCAGAGTCCCTGTGTCCAGACCCACCTCTGTGCTCTCCTTCACGTCTGCTACTCCTTTCTGGCCTCCATTCGTTGTTCTTATTTATAGCCTGACTTCCAAGAGATTATAAATCTCACTTCTGGAAATTTATAAATCATACAGTTCTATTGTAAGGAAAAATGAAATAGTGTATTTTGCAGCTTTCTAGGCTTATGATTTCCTTGCTCAGCCACAGGATCTCTACTGGCTAGCTATTCCCCATATTTGTAATCTGCTTTGAAAAATAGGTCTTGCCCCAAACTATTCATCAGTCAACTGAACTGTCTATATGAAAAGACCTGTTGCTCCACTCTAAAATATTTAGAGCTCCAAACAGGAAAAAGATGTTATTTCTGATTGCTTCCACTTCAAAACTGATTTTTTCTTTGTAATTTTCTTGCTATTAATATGCTTGATGTCAACAACAATGTAAAGAAAAAAAGCCATTAATATTCTTTGCGACTCAAAGCCTTCATCTTTTGAGTTATGAATTATAGTACGAGAAGTAAGACAGTGCAGTATAAAACAGTACTCTGGAAATGCTGTGTGTATGGCTTATGGAAAAAACCTCTTTCTAACATAGAATCTGAATAGATTATTTTTGTTGTCAAACATACAATAAAATGTACAATGTGGTTTTTGTGGGTTTGTTTTGTATTTTTTATAATGCATTAATGATCATAGTTGTGTTTTGGGGCGCTTGGGGGGTTTTGGGACTTTTTTTGAAGGGGTGGTTGGGGGGGGTTGGGGTTTGGTTATTTTGGGGGGGTGGTTTGGGGTATTTTTTGTTGCTTTTTTTTTTTTATTTTCAACCTAATATACAGACCTGAAGTGATGCACACATTGCAGACATATGTCTTTATGAGATTTGCTCATGGGTAGCTCTGATGTGAAAGGGCTGATGATGTTACCAGCAATAAGAGACCTGATGTATTATGACTCGCTCTTCTAATTCTCACTAAGATCTTAATTGGACAGTAAGTTCCTTTAGCTATATCTGAATTTGCCTAGCTCATTGGCTTGATGAGACATAAGAGGCCAAATCTGTCCCTTATGTACTCCATTGACTTCCATGAGATCACAGCAGGGAACAATTACATTTATTAAAAGGATATTAGCGCTGCATACTGAGGGATGTATGTGTGTTGACATAGCATTAAAGTTTAAAAAGATTGGTTTTATATATAGAAAATGAGGATGTATTTTAAGATCATTCCCTCATGGAAACATTTTTTTTTTTTTTTTTACTCAAGATTTAAATTTTGTTGAGATCAGAAACCTTGTTTTAGTAGGATGGGTTTGTACTGCAAACAGAAGCAGTTAAGCTGAACAGACTCTCTGTAAACATTGCTGCCAATGGAAGAGCACTCCTTAATCTAATCAAGTCAAAATTGTTGATAGTGTAAACAGTTTAAATAGTTAATGAAATTATTTTACAAAATGCAAGCTAGTGGATTTTCATGTGGACTTTATATGGACAGAGGACTGTCCACTACCTGGCTTTTGCACCAGCCCGTTAGGGTGCTAAACTTAGAAGGTTAATGTTGCCATACTTCACCAATAAACCTGTCTTCTCTCTTGATATCTAAATATTTGGATAGTTTGCAAAACCCTGACTTTCCTGGTATTGGTATCTATGTTAAAGCAAGACTTTACTTACACTGCCACAAGTCCACTCACGCTTCCAGTGTAGGCTTATTAAACCTATCCATCTAAACAGCAACAAGATCCAATCAAATAGACCTGGCTCAAGTGAGGAGTTGCAGGACAAGGGAAAAGGAAGTAATTACATTACTTTGCAACAGATATTAGTAACGTTTCAATAGCTTGATCAGGCATGTAGGTAATAATTCTTAAGGTACTCAGTTATTTTTGTTCCTTGATATCAAGAATAATTTAAGTTTTTCTTTGCACCTTATATTACAGAGGCAAACAGAAAAAACCAATTAAAATAATAGAAAAAAGAGATTAAAAGGGTAAAATATGTTTAAAAATTGTCTTCCACAAAGTTCTTCGCATAAGTTTTTTATTTGTTTGACTGAATATTTGATCTTTCATATGGCTACTTCATGTGGCTTGGAAGTCTCCTCAATCTTGGTTCAACATGAAGATCCTGTGGATCTTAAAACAGTTCCAATAACAGTATCAAATGTTCTTGGTGATACCTAACAACCCTGAAGCCCACCTTCCATCACTGAAGTCCTGCTGTGTTTGTTCTTTAGAAAATAAACCCACAAACTCCCTGCAAACAGAAAGATTAAAACCAGCTGACCTTGGGTTGGTCAGATATAGTTATTCTTCAACTGCTGACACACACATAACATGCAATCCAAAGAGCTTAATAGCCTCATTTGCAACAACGATGACACTTAGTGCAAAGCAAAGGTCAGAATGTAAGTGTTTATGTCCAAAACAATGACCATGAAGATCTTGATTCAGCCCTGAGTAACTTTGTAGGTGTCAGAACTCTGTAAACATCTTAAGAGATTCCCCCTGCCCCCACCAAGTCCCTTCATTTCCGTTTGAGTGCATGAACAAGTCCCGCCTTCGTAACATTGTAAGTATCTTGGCGCTCAGCTGCTGGTTAAGCCCCATAAGATTTGTTAAAGTAGACTGGCCTTGTCAAAAGGCTTGACTCAGTCATTAGCCATTTTCAGAGTTGGTTATCACACGAAATTTGAAAAGAAGCTAAATACAACTTCTGTATTGGGAAAGGGAGGAGAAGATCCCCTTTTCTCTACTTGTTCAGTGGTTAAAATACAGCCTCAGGATTATCTGGCTGGTGGAATGATAGAATCTGTGTATTACAAGATGATGATACTCAAATATGAAAAGGTCATCTCGATCCTAGACTGCTTCCAGTGAAAAATGACAAAGGAAAAACTTTGGAAATGTGGGCACAAGGCTCATGCTTCATTACTCATGTTAAGTCACAAATTATTTTTCTTGAGGGTGCCTAACATCCAGCACAATGAGAATGATACCCTCTCAGAAAGTGGAGTTCCCTAGGCCTATCAGGGAGGTAGGCCCCGTTCTGATGTGGGAGCTTCCTCCTCTTTTGGAAGGCTGCAGAAATCATCTCTGCCCAAGTATGTCCTGGGGTTGCCCATGGGCTGGCATGTTTTTTGGGAAAGATGGGAAGTATGTTGCAGCGCCTATAGGAGAAGAACTGAGGTGTGGGCTTAGGCTGGCTAAGGCTGACGTGTCCCTGCCAATGTCTAGCTACAGGAGTCAGAGGTCCGCCTGCAGCTTTTAAAACTTAGTCACCCATTTCCCTGGAGCTAGTCCTGGTTCTTTTCCCAGTACACCTAGTTTTGGGGAGAAACTTCAGCAAAATACCACATTCTGTTTCAGGCCCAAGGGTCACTGCTTTTCTCTTAGATCTGTCAGAAAATTAATTATTAAAAGTGATAGGAATGAGTATCTCTAAACCCAGAAAACATTGAAAAGTAGATTTAAATGCCTGCTTTGATATCATTGACATTCTCCCTACTTCCGCAAACTGTTTTCTCCCTGTCCCAGTGTATGTTTAACAACAAAGGAGTGATAACTTTTTTGGAAAGGAAGGTGAAAATGAAAGGAAATTTCAGAGAAAAAGTTTTGATAAACATTTATTTACACAGAAAATCTGCAAAATAGTATTTCTTTGCCAAATTTGCTAAAATAGCAGGAACAAAGTTGATTGGAATTTTTAGGAGGATTCATGTTTTTACTGTTGACTTGTTTGTTTGGTTTTTTAAACCCAAAAACTAGGTTAGTAGTTTGAACAAAGCTAAATAAAATCATTTCTATTTGAAGAATTTAATCAATAAAGGACTAACATATCACTTGTTTGTATGCAAAGTCCCAATAAATTAGTTATGTGCATAATTTGTTTTCCCCACAGCTGCCTACTAGTGCAGTGTTAGTGACAACCTATTTACATTCTTTTTAATTGTATGAGTAAGATCTCAAATAAACATCACTTATATAGCAACTGAATAATTATTTGACCATATTTTGCATCTTGAATGAAACATGAAATAAAAAATCAGCTAATGATGCCACTGCTGCCAGGACCCATTATCACTCTGTAGACCCAAAACTTCAATGCTCTGAAGCTTTGTCTACAAGAACTTTCATTTTTCATATAGGTACCTATTCTTACTATTACACTTGATAATTCAATTCATGGATTATACAGAAAGTGGTACATGACTATAACAAGCGGTCTTAAATGTGCAGATTAACAGGTAGAAAGGAAGGTATTAGGCTTTTATCTAACATCAACATTGTGTGCGAGAGTATTCACTCTTCTGGGAATAATTAGTTTGTTTAAACCTGTTTAGATTTAAAAGTGTCTTTTTTATTAACCGAGTGTTTAGAATTCTGTTCTTACCTTTTTGGTCCTTTTCATTACTTTACAAATCAATAGATATTAAAGATTGATCAAAACCATGTTCTTCTTGTTTTGTTTTTGTTCTGTCGTAGTGAGGAAAGCAGTTGTCTTAAGTCAAGTCAGTCAGTTCTGTATAAATATACTTGTGCATTCCAGAATGACATACTCGGAGTTCAAATGGCTATTTGTGCTTCATCCAACAAGCATTTTCAATCTAAAATGGTATTTGTCCCTTTTAACCACCTTTAAGGCCCTAACTAATGACAGTATCTGCACAAGACCCCATGACTACCATGGGGAATTTCCATTCTACTGCTGGTTAAATAGCTGAATTTGGGTAGTGCGTACTTGTCACCAGCATAGAGTCAATGAGGAAGCTACACTGGCCAAATCAATCCTCGATGTACTGGCAAGTTGTGGAAAATCAAAGCTAATGCAAAATGCTTCGCAATATCAACATTAACTCAAATTTCTTTATTAGCTGTGTTCTACATAATCCAGTCAGTAGTAATGTGTGCAATACTTACTCTCACGTGTCTAATCCTATTCTTTTTTCTGTTACAGTAGCCTGTATGTCTATGTGTATATACACACAAGCATACACATGTCTGTCTATATATATAAAATAAATATATGTATATTATAAATTTCTTCTTCCCATATGTGTTTCAGTTAT
>KL280882.1:17034-36949 GCA_000699545.1 Podiceps cristatus | reverse complement strand
GGCATGCCGCCATTTCCTCTGTGGTGCGGCGCTGGCGGGGGCGTCGCGTTCTGGTCACCGCTCCCCGTGCCGCGGGTCTGCAGCGGTACAGGATACCTGGGAGAGATGGGTGTCTGGTTGCTGACGTTACACGGTACGGGCTGTAAAGAGGGGGTTGTTTAGGGAGTACGGTGGGATTAATCCCCAGGCCTTCGTAGTGTTTAGTTGCCTGACTGCAGATGAGTTCAAGGTAAAAATGAAAATTTATCAATTCTGGTAAAGTGCAGTTGTCAAACCCAGTAAATAACCAATAAAAATAGTGATGCATATACATATCCATATTGTTTGGAGGAAAGAAAAAAAGATGAAAAAGCGAGTTTAAAAATCTGTAGAAACACGAATGATTAGGCAAGTGAGATGCTGTTAGTACTTTTTTTTTTTTTCTTTAAATACTGTTTTACTGCTGCAATGGCATGAAAGAGAGGAAACAATAGCTTGAGATAGCTATCAGAAGATGGATTTTAATGGTTTAAAATTAATTGGGATTTACTGTATTGGGAGTTCACAAGTGATATGTTTAATTCCTCATTTCTTCCTTGGTATTTAAATAATAATTACAGCTTTTAAAATTTGTATTTCTTACCTCAAAAGATCCTGAATTTAATTTTCTCCATACATTTTGGCTGTGGTGACAACTGTTAATTGTTACTTTATAGTTAAATTCAGATATTTTAGTGTTGTGCACAATTGTCAGATGATTAGCAAGTAGAATATTGTGTTTGGCGTGAGAGATTAATTAAGTAACCTATTTTATTGTCCTTCAAAAGTTGTTCTTGCTAGAAAATGTTCTTCCTTCTAAAGCCCTTAGAACTGTAGCGATCATGATTGTTCCTTGCTTGGTAGTTTGTGGGGTTTGTTTTAGGTTTGGTTTCTTGGGTTTGGTGGGGTTTTTTGTTTGTTTTTTTTTGGGTTAGGCACTACTCTAGGCTATTATTGCCAGTAGGAAGAAAATATTCTTTCTCCTGAGTAGATCAGGTTAAGGTGGGTTTTTCCTCTGCCCCAAATGCGCGTGTGTGTTAGTAAATTTGGAAAGGATTTTTGTCTTTCCTAAAACTAAAAATGTGTGGACTAAGCTGGATTTATTGTCTTTAGGATATCTGAAACAATAGCATTAACCCATTACTCAGAATTAATAGGACTAATTCTCAGGTGGCTAAGGAAATAACAGCTAATCCTAGAAAGGCTTGCAGAGCAAATAAAAAGATGACTTGTTTCCTAACCTCCTTCATTATTGATCTTCAATTTCTCACTGCACTTTAACTGTCAGCCTTCATTTTCTGGTGTGTTCTCCCAAAGATAAGTGATTTGTTTTTATCCAGGAATGCTTAAAGGCTGAGATAAGAAAATGCTGTCCTGTGAAGAAGGCAAAGTGAGAAAATGAAGTATAAATAGTTCTCCTCACAGAATCCCCTTTTATTTACTGTTTTACTATGTGCTATATTTTTTGAGAGGCTGATAGATACGGACGCCACAAGAAGCAAAAGAACTTTGCACTAGATGCAGTAGCTTTCTGTTTTTAAAATATGCTTGTGTGTGTTTTGTTGGACCTTGCTACGGATTTTAAGGGTTGTACAATAGTAAGAAGTGCATTTCTCTTGAAATACTTTCAACGGAAAGGTTGGAGGCTGAGACCCTTAGATTCCTATTTCTGGTTCTCACTACTGTGCTTACTATTGGTCTTGTTATTTGCAGCCTGCAAATAACTCACAGTTAGGATTGACTATGTAAGGCAGTATTAGTTTGTTCTGAAAAGTATTTCCAATGGAATGCAAGTCCGTATTGTTTTCTAATTCACAGGTATAAGCATGGTGGAAATTAAATACCAGGCAGACTTCATTAAATAATGGTTTCCATGACGTTCCCACCATACAATGTCCCTTTCCTTTACTGGAGAAGAGCAATATGGTGGTTCTTTGGCAGAGAGAATTTCTGTGCACTGTATTGGTAGGCCAAAAGAGTGTTGAATTAAAAAACTAGTTGTCAAGTGCTGTTCTCGTCAGTTGTAATGAGCTTGCTGATTTTATGTGGTGGAATTATGGGTGCTTGGCACTTAGAAAATCAAGCAGAAGCTGTTGCAGAGAGCAGATTTTTGATGTGTGTGAGATGTTGAGTTGAAAAGGTCCTTTCTATATAGGCTTAAACTAAGGAACTTCTAATAGGTATAAATTAATCTCTGAAACAGAATTCATAACTTGTGATTCATACAGCAGGGCGCTGTGCAAACAGAAAAACTAAGATTGGGGAATTGGGCCCTAAATGTCTAATTAAGAAAGGGGTTAAAATAAAAGTCAAACTTCAGACCATAGTATACTCACTAAGTTACTGAATTGCTTAAAATGAAGCTTATATTTAAATTCTTTGAGCTGCATTCTGAATAAAAATACATAGTTCATGTTCAGTTGTTCAGCATTTGCTGTTCCTCCCAAAAAATCTCTATGCACTTTCTGTTGAGCATTTTTTTTATTCAATAGCTTATAAGATATTGAAAATATTTTCTTTCAATCAGCAGACAACAAATCAGACACAAACAGAATCTTTATCTTCATCTCCCGACACTGTGTCACCAGTGCCATTAAATAATCTGACCAGTGCTCCAAGGTTTGGAACAGTTACTCCAAATCGCATCTTTGTAGGAGGAATTGATTTTAAGGTATGTTTTTCCTATTTTTACTACTAAATGTTACTTTACACCCCTATAAAAATCAATAGGAAAAAAATGTGGGACATAATCCTGTGTGTTTGCTTAGGTGGTAAGTGCCCTTCACTATTAATATTCCAGTCAACAATAGAGAATAAAGCGTTAAGCCTTGATTTACATAACTGTACTACAAAGTTGACGCTTTGTACACCTAGCTGCTAGAAGCTTTTGATGTATTGGTTCTTCAGAATTTTCTCTTTTCAAAGAAGGTGGGTTTTGCCATCAGCAGAGCTTATGGTATAAAAGTATGTAGAATTTTCTTATTCTGTATAACTGTATTTTAATAAACAGTAAACACAAGGTTGCAAACAGAGCAGTTGTAGCTTCAGTTCTTCTAGCACTTCTCTTCCAGTTCATACAAAGAAGGAGCTACAGTGCATATATTCCTCACTTAACATGGTCATTTTCTTAAAAGCAAGTGTTTGTTTTAAAATAAATATTAAAGGCTTCTTTGGGCAATTTGCAGTACTGATCTTAATTCTTAGAATGCTTGTCTCTTTGCATATGCTCTAAAAACCTCAAATAACAGTATTTTGCATCTTTCAGTCACTTTCAGCATTTGTGACAAGGTATGCACCAGACCTTTATACTGGCTACTCTCATTTTTTCTTACCACTTTAGACAATGAGTTAAGTCATTGACTTTTACAAAACATTCTTGGTCTGCTTAGATGTTTCTTTGTTCCCACCAACAGTATCTTCTCTGCATTAATCCTCCTAGGCTGAGGGCCTTTTGAGTGCTGACTCAGATGAAGAGGAGGAAGAATGACAATTCACTCAGACTGTTTTGCATAATAAATATAAGAAATTCCAGGCTCTTCTGTCTCATTTGGCTGAGATAATAGAGGCGTTCATAAATCAAGATATGTTGTACAATGTCATCAGTATATTTGGGCTTTAGCAAAGAGTCACAGTAGCTTTTTGCATTAATAGTAGGCAAATTATTAAAGCTGTAAAAAGACCTGTCTCACTCTTTTCTTCACTACTATTTCAAAGGTTAAAACACTTTTTTAGTATACCATATCAATGTTCCTGTTAATTATCATGTTTATTGTTCATTTTGAAGGGTCTCTTGACTTCTTGGTTCAGTTGCTGATAGGTCAAAATCTGTTATGAATCTTAATTTCAACAACAGAGGAATTAAGTGTGTTTGTAAGCATAAAGAAGATAGATTTTGGTGGGAGAGGAAATAGAAGGGATGAAACCTCTGTAGACACTTTAGCTACTCTTCCATTTACTATGACTCTTGATATCAAATATTAAATTTCTGTTAAAATCGTAGGATATATATAATCAGCCTTGGATTGTTTTTTATTGGGAATCTGATGGTAAAAAGCCCCGAAGGTCTTGAAGTGAGCCGGGGGGGAGTGGGTGGGTGTAAAAAAGCAGGTTTGTTTATTTTTAAGAAAGCGAAACACTTAACTAAAAATTACTTGCTTTCCAGCAAGCTCTTTTAGTCTGTCACCATAGCAGTGATTCCCCTTTGTAACAGGAAACATCTGACCTCTTAAATTTAAAGAAACTATTCAGTAAGAGAAGTTACAGTGGGTACATTTTCATCTTGGTCTGAAGAATATTTTCTTCAGGGGTGTATGCCATGTGTCTCTGACATAGGTGAAGGCTTAACAGTAGCCTTTCGTAACAATCTGAAAAGTTCTGTCATAAGCAAGAAAAGGCAAGACCTTAACGTGTTTCTGGCAAACTTCTAGATACTGTGTTTGTCCAGATACTTGCACATTTCACTGTGAATCTTTGAACAGTGTTTCCTTCTTATTCTGCTTTAGTATACAGCTTTGTGGATAAACCTCTGGCTTTCCAAGTTTATAGTCTTGTGTAGCCATTCCTCATGTCCCTGAGGTATTGAATGGTGCTTTCAGCACTGATCAATCTTAAGGGCTCTTTGGTTGTTTCTTGGCTTGTTTTAACCTTCAACTATTTTGTCATAGGTTCTTTCTCAGCTTTGTGAAGCATCTGAGCTACATGTAACATGGAACTTAAAAGAAACAGTCTCCCAGAAACGGGAGTTTTTTTTCTAGAGGCCATTCATTTCTAAGCAGGTACATTTTGGTGTTCATTGGAGAAAATTTTAAGAGAAAGGAAAATATCCACTGAGTCTTTCATACCTTGTACCTGCTTTTCATTACTCAAGAATGCGTGAGTGCTTTGGCATATGCTGTAGAATTGTTTTGTATAAGCTATCAGTTGTCCATCTGAATCCATTTTCCTATGTACACAGGCTTTTGCACTTCTGTTTAGGTGCAAAGCTTGATCACCTATTCAAGAGAGTGGTTCTGGACTCCAGTCAGATTTTTTTTCTTACCTTATTCATGGTGGGCAGTTTCTCAAGAGCTGGGGCAGGCAATTTCCAAGGAGAAGACATATTACTGAGCCTCAATAAAACATTGTAGTTTTTTATGCCTGTTTAGTGCACTTGTATCTATTACTCCTCACACTTTCAGAGTGATTCAGTATTTTCTACTGTTTTAATGCCTTAATACTTTGATTACTGAAGGGAGATAAAGCAGTCGTCTTTTTTTTTTTTTTACCATCATTGCTCTCTGCTGGACTTCAAGGTTTACCAAGCAAGCTGCATTATTTCTTTTTGTAAAGTGGGTCTTGAGGGTAGAACTATTCAGACCATTAACTAAATATTCCTTCTAGTTATGAAAGTTGTTTAAGTTCATTTTTCTTTTTTAAGTTCTCTTTGCTTCTCAAACTTGGATGAGGCATATAAGCCTTTGATGTATGGTAGAGGATTTACTAAATTGTATACATACAATTAAAACCAATCAAAGTCATTCACTTAGAGGTAAAATAGTACTTCTGATGTACGTCCTTAAAATAATGAAAAGTATAGGTCAATATGGAAATTGCTTGAACCATATAGAGATCCATGCATAAGGATACTGTTTCAGCATTAGGTATAGTATTAACTAAGGATCATGTAGAACAAAACTTTAAAATCTGAAATGTGTTTAGGGCACCATGTTTGATATATGCTTACACTGTGAAAGAAAACTGGTTCATAGAAAGTAGATGAGTTCATATAGCTTAGGTGTGCCTTTACATTAGGAACTTGTCTTACTCCAGGTGGAACAGTTTACTCCAGGTGGATTTAGACCATTCTCCATTAAAAAGATGTTTTCTTAATTTATGGGGAGTTCTTTTGGAGTGCCTATATGTATTTGTAGAGCCTTATATTAAATATACTTTAGAAAGATGAATATTGGTATATTAGATGGATTTGACCATTAAGTCACTGTGGTTTAGTGGGGATTTTTTCTCATATGTGACCTATGTATATCCTTTATGGAAGCCTACATACTCTGCTGTTTTGAAGTTCGAAAACAATCCAGTGATCTTTCTTATTATAAACAACACTCTAATAAAGTAATTTACCAAAAATAAAATTCAAATCTAGTAAACCTGCTTCAATAGTCCTAACTGTGAAAGGACAGTTTTTACATAAATCCACTAAAAGGGGAGTTTTAGTATTTTAATGGCCTTCAAGCATAATTGCTGAATATGAAAATGCAGTAATTAAACAGAAGCTGTGAGGTTTGTACATGCTTATTCTTCTTTCTTCCTACCCAGGATCATAATTAGTTGGTAACAATCTTTATCCAAAGTATATTCATTAAAAGTCTTACGGTAAATATTCATTGAATAAATATGCAAACCAACTTTTCTCTTTTTCTTCCTCCCCCCTCCCTTGATTTACTGTACTAGACTAATGAAAATGATCTGAGGAAGTTTTTTGCTCAGTATGGCAGCGTGAAAGAAGTGAAGATAGTAAATGACAGAGCTGGAGTATCAAAGGGGTTGGTATAGTAGAATAAAGATGATGTAGGAATTGAAAATACAGTCAGAGAACTGACTGACTATAGTAAATCTGGTTGTGATTTTCATAGCTTGAAATATTGGCAAATTTATGTCATTGATGTTTCCAGTTATTCCATGTCTGCAAAGATCTGTTCTTGCCCTTTAACATCTACGTACAAATGTCTTTGTGATTTGTATAACTAAAACTCTATAGTCATGTTGTTATAAGATGAAGCTGTGCACAACTAGGACAAAATCAATAGTCCTTTCATGGTTTTTTATGACAATAAGTAGATAATCCTAAAAAGGTAATTTAGTTATTAAACATATATATTTCTACTACTGAAAGCCAGTGTGGAAAGAATCCTAAGAATGGAGGAGGAGGTGAGATACACCAGATTGTGCTGGAGTGCATGGCAATAACGAGATTTTGTCTGAAGATTTCTGGAACAAGAACGTAGGGCACAAATTTGATGTGAGTCATGATTGCAGAAAAGATGACTAAGACTGGAAGTCAAGAGAAATGCCAAAGAGCAAATCTGGATAAAGATTAAGACTGGGTAGTAAAATTAGTGCTAGAACCCAATGGATGGTGAAGGAAAATAAGGTGGGGAACTGTACTGCCACAGAAGAGAGGGCTGAAGCAAAAAGGAATGTGCCTGAGAACTTGTATCTGTAAAGTTCATTTTGGTCAGAAGCTCTCTTCTGAGCATGTAGTCTGTAAGTAAACCTGTAGTCTGAATCTCATAATTTTAATG
The DNA here is from genome assembly GCA_000699545.1 of Podiceps cristatus. Classification (NCBI taxonomy): domain Eukaryota; kingdom Metazoa; phylum Chordata; class Aves; order Podicipediformes; family Podicipedidae; genus Podiceps; species Podiceps cristatus. Next base: position 29,633 of record KL280882.1, on the reverse strand, counting down.
CTGTCAGCGCTTAACATATATCAGCAAATTACACAGTGAGCTGCAGGTAGGTTTTAGCATAGAGTATACACCAGCATGGCATGTTGGACTTGGTCCTGGTCCCAGATCTGTCACCAAGCCTCTTACCTTCTTACCAAATTCCAAGAAATAACTGAGACTTGCAGTCCATAGAATATAGTAACCCAAGAATATCCAATTATTATGCAGCTGTAATTGCCAACATAGGCTTCACAGGAAATAAGTTGGAAAATAATTCCTTTGAATGTTGTTGAGATCTCTGAAATCCAGGCGCAGGCTTCATTGCTTATTGCTGACAAGTGATTGAAGAAACTTACAAGTTTGTGTGATTGATTATGTTTATCAGTTTATTGTCCTGGTAGCATGTAGAATGAAGTCTGTGTAGGTAAGGTCCCACGCTAGGAAAATAGTTTCTGTGTTCTTCGAGCTTGGAAAATTTTCAAATTAGTTTAGAAAAGGCAATGCAGGAAAAGCCCTTAGATTTAAAAGTATAGCTGTCAGACTTACTGGACCTCTGTACTCAAATAGCATGGAAATGCTCAGAGAGTGATACGTTGTATTGTAAAATTTGATCTGCTGGCCGGAATGACAAAGGCTGCCTTGGTATCATCTGAAATCTGACCCTGAGAAATGAGCCATGAACCTAAGAAATTATGCATATAAAACTAGAAGATTTTTAAGAAGTTGAAATTCAGAAAGTTGGAAGTTATTTTTTGGGGGAAAAACACCACCACTTTTTTTGTACGTGTGTGTTGTGGTACAGACCTAAATTATAAGATGATACACTTCAGCAGAGACAGTGCCACATTCAGTGGCCTAGATTTCTCTGGGAATGAATTAAGGGGGTTTGGTACAGCAGGAGTTCTGTGTAGAAAGCCTGTTCAGTTTATTGCAGCAGTTAGAAGGGGTATGGTCAAAGACATAGTGTGTTACAAAGTATGAGAATACTTCGTCCTTGATCACCACAGAACTCTTGTTTAATGCCAGTCATGTCAAGAATGACAAGAATTCACGGATAAACACTGTCTCTACATTGCTTCTTTTTATGAGAATGCAGTTTAATAGTGTGTGGATAGTGCTTGTGGAAGTGTGGAGCGCTCACAGTTGTTGCTGGAGTAGGTGGGAGCTGTGCTATCAAGTATAGCTGTGCTATATAATAAAAAAATAACATCCCAAGTGTCTTGGGCACCCATAAAGAGTGAGAGCTTCAGATCAAAATCTCTTTATTTAATAGAAATGAAGGAACTAAAGGCATAAGCTGTGTAACAAGGACAATACAGACAGTTTTGCATAGCTTTTTATAGGGGCTACTCATTTACTGCATAGAAACAGTAATATGTGACCACATACTTTAATGTATTAGGAAGTAGACTATAACAAGGATGTTAAATTAAGATTACATTTGTTACTGCAATCTTCTGTGATTTATTTCTTCTCCCCCCATTAATTTAATTTTTAATGTCACTTGTACTATATAGCAAGTAATAATGTGCAATGTATGTAAATATGTACTTCAGAGGCTTACTTTCTGTAATTTTTATTTAGGTATGGCTTCATTACTTTTGAAACCCAAGAAGATGCACAGAAGATTTTACAAGAGGTAAGTGATAGTCCCCGTTATGGTATGAATATTTCATTTCATATTAAACACTAAGGACCCCTGGTTGTCTGGTCATCTTCCTCTTTACCAACTTGCATTTGAAGACCTGCAAAGTTTGGTCTGTGTAGTTAAGAAGATGGCTTACATCTCTCTAAACCAAGATTTATACTGAGATCTTCTGGAACTAGGAAAGGGAGTTGCCAGTTTGTAGGACAGCTTTTAACTTTGACATACAGTCTTTACTTAGTCTATGTGAGGTCTATAGTACATAGAAAGGTATAAAGAGTCTATCATTCACAGTTGTTTTCATTTGCTTTACTAGCAAATCCATTTCTGTCAAGATTTTGTGGGGACTTGGGAAAGATAACTGCTCTCTCTAATTCTGACACATTTGATTGTCAGAGCTGATGTAATTCTCTTCAAGGGAACCTATTCCTGAAACCTTAAACAACAAAGCTCACTTTGTCATGGAATTTTTTCTTCTCGTTTTAGGTATATTACTGTCTTGACACTCCTTGTAGAACTTCTCTTGAGGCACACTTAGCTCTTCAGCATATGTTAGCTTTTCAGTTTGGTTTGGTTTTGGTGGGTTTTTTTTGTTTGTTTAAATGTGTGCTCTGTGTTCTGGTTGGAATGTGTTGGAGACATCTGTTGGTCAGCATCTATTCTATGTGTGAAGGTATCCAGGTATAGGGGACAAAAAAAAAAAATCTGAGGCTTGCAAATTGCCTTCTTCCAAATATAAAGTGGGTTAAAATGTTGAAATACTGAACCTTTGTTGGAAATTCATGTATTAAAATTCAAAATAAGAGCTGGTACATTTGCAAAGAAATTTTCAGAGTGTTTTCAAAAAATACAGTTACATGGGGCCAAGAGAGTATACAGACAGGAACTTCTTGAGTCAGCTACTTTTCTTCCCTTTTTTTAAAAAAAAATTTCAATTGTTTTACTTCTGTGAACTTGAATGCCAGTGGTACTGAGTATCATTGTGAAAATGGCTTAGGGTTTTTGCCTCTGAAACTGGAAGGCTGCTCCGTGTGAAGTCTTTCTGGTGTCTCATTCAGTGATACTGATACTCTTTTGTCTACTCTAAGTGCTTTAATTTAGGTGTCCTACAATTTCTGTCACCCTTCTCATCTTTTCATCATAGAATCATTAAGGTTGGAAAAGACCTCTTAAGATCATCAAGTCCAACTGCCAACCCAGCACCACCATCATACTGCTATTTCATTCATCTTAAGATCAATTAGAATATAGGTCTTTCTCAGACATCTTAAGCTGAAAGTTTCTAGGCTTTAATAACTTATATATTATAGTCACGTATGAAGCGAATTATTTTTTCATTTTGTACTCTTAAATTTCTTCTCATTTCTATGATATTCTGATCATCCTTTGTGTGTCGTACTTTTCTATCATGAGTAATGTCTCCAGAACTTTTTCTATGTCAGTCTTTGAAAGTATTAAATTGCATTAGTATCGAGAACAGACCTTAAGGAGTTTCACCAGGATCCTCATTCTGGTCATATGCTATTGCTACCCATCCTTCATCTTCCTATCCTTCTGAAGTAATTTTTTATTCACCACAGTTTTTTCTATTAGACTTAACTTTCTGTAGCATCATGTGTAATTTTTTCATGCAGTGCTGTATTAAATACTTTGAAGAAGTCCATATAGATAAGATATTCCTTTTAACTTGTCAAAGTTGTATATGAAGTCTAAGTTCTGATGAATCATATCAATGAAATATATTGCATTGGGAAGAATAATCTTTCTATTGTCTGTGCTGGAATGCAGTTTGACTGACGTGCATCTGTCTTCTAGGAGTTGCTCTGTGTTTAATTGGCTGGGTAGGTATGTTTGCCATAATTAATAGTTGCTTATGAAGTCCCAGATTCAATAAAATAGTTCAGCCTCTTCCTAAGGCTTGAAATATGATAGGTCAGATTTTGAATTATGTACAGATGGGATTTTGCATTCTGTATAGGTATTCAAGTATTTTTCTAAATTGGGCTCAAATGAAGAAATTGTATTGATTTACCTGACATCCTTCTGTTGAATGTCATCTAGAACAGTCTTTATACGTTCCTTTTTAAGAAGTAATTATCTAGAGGTTGCAGCTCTGAAAACTTTGTGGTCTAATGTGGTAGTGCTTAGTGTGCATTCTGCCTTACTTAACTGTTCAGGGAAGCAGTCCTTAGAACCCTTTCAGGTTTTGTAAAGCAGTATTAAAAAGAAGTTGATAACTGATAAAAAATGGTTTGTTTACCTTATTTCTTTCCATTCCATTAATAAAGTAGTGAGTTCAGTGTCAATTTTAAAACAAAGGCAAGGTTTTAATATACATGATGGACCTGATGCTCACTTTCTGCTGTAAGCAAAATAGTTGGAAGAGAACATAGCTTTATTTGTCTGTACCTAGTACTTTTTTTATTAAAAGAATCTTCTGCACTAGTTTAGCCTTACTAGGATATCTGTTTTAGTGTGCTTTTATGTTTTGTTAGCCTGGATGTAAGGAAGGTTTAAGGCAGTCCTGAGTGAATATGGGGATTTCCTTACCTTCAGCCCTTATAATGTGGCTATTTTCATAGACTTACTTGTTCCTCTTTTTTTTTTTTTTTTTTTTTTCTTTTAAATAATGTCATGATCATGGAAAAAAACAGGAAATTTAATCTTTATACTTGAAATTGTTAGTGTACACATGTGGTTTTATAAAAGCAGTAAATACACGAGACAAGCAAAACGAAAAAAAAATTACAATAATAAGTAATCAGTTCTTAGTCAAGAGGCTTCATGAGGAATAATACTTAAAATTAATGATTATTTTTGCATATGTGAAGTCTAAGGTTAGGATAAAAAAGGAATTGGTATAGCTTTTTGGTTTTTTTTGAGATGCACTGTAAATAAAAAAGGGGAGGGTGTAACCTATTAAGTGACTTGTTTGCTTCTGAGTTTTGTTTCTTGGATGCTTAGATATGTGTAGAAAATATACATATTGAATGTCTTTTTTCTTTAATTCTAGGCTAAAAAACTTAATTATAAGGATAAGAAATTGAATATTGGCCCAGCAATAAGAAAACAACAAATACGGAGTCCTCGTATGTATTTTTATTATGTTTGTATATTATCTATGTGTTATTATGAATATAAGTTTTTAATTAAGAGGTACCGGGTCATGCACTGCATTAATGCTGTGTGTGGAATATGCTCAGAATGGTTTGCAGTGGAAGTAAATGCATGCCAGTAGAAATGTCCAAATAGACAGATCCATGATCTTTTGGTTCCTTTATCACTTTTAATATGTTGTTTACTTTTTCTTGGAAAAGATTATCTAAGAACGGATTGAATAGAAATTTCACTCAGTTGCAAGGCAGAACCTCAAATCTAAACACTTAAGACTGTCCTTACAGATTCTGCAGGTTAAAGCAGGCTGTGACATATTTTCTGTAGACAGGAAATTTCCCTCTCTTCCTCTCCTCATGCGTAGGTATGCCCTTCTCCCTTGTAAGTGTATAGGATAGTGTTTGCTGAGGGGAAATTGAATACTTTGTTCCAACTGTATAGTTTCTTTGCTTTAGAAATCGTTCAGTATGATCTTTGCTCAGTCATCATCAAGGGGTTATATGCTGGGGTTTTTTTTCCCCTGTGTGCTTTATTTCCCTTTCCATCTTTGACTTTCTCAGTTGCATTGCCTGACTTGTGGTGCTTCCTTTCTCTGACTCTTGTGCTGAATGTGTGTATTGATAGATGAGGTGCGTATCTTTAATTCCGAGATCTGAGGAAACGGGGGAACAACCCCAAATGTTTTTTGGAGAAAGCTGCTGTGTTGTTTTGAGATCTGTTTGTGGCCCTGTTTGACTCTGCCACTTCTTCCTCAGGCTTAGGATAGATCTGTGATACAAGATCATACTGACACATCCTAGGGCCTGATTCGATTGCGTCTGCTCTCATGCTCAGCCTGCCAACCTTAGTCACTAGGATATTTTGTTGTACTGCAGCTCATCTTGAGGTTTATGAAGCCATGAAAACTAGACTCACAGTATCACTGTAGGGCTATGGTTCTATTATATTTAGCAGAATTGAAGAGTTAGCTCATTTATCTCTGTTCTCTCACCTGTAATCTTATACCTGTCTTCCTTACTATTAAACAAAACAATTTTTAGCTCTTCTGTCATTGTAGGACCTTTTGTACTAAGGGCTTTGCAAGTACTGGGAGGACTGTTCAGTTTGGTTTTGCCCAGCACCAAGTATTGTGAAAATGGGCATTCCAAAACCTCAGAAGTAGAAACCAAACCTGAACAACTGGAAGAAGAATGAATTGTTGTGGGTCAGAAGAATTTCAGATAGCTATACCTCCCCCAGGTTTTATTTTTCTGTCACAGTGAGTTTGCTGGGTTTGATGCAGAACGTTTCTTTTTTCTTTGCAAGAGACTTATTCAACAATAGCAGAAAGTTCTGTGCAATGTACTTGGTAGTTAGTGAAGTGGAAAGGATTGTTGACCTTGGGGTCCTGTTGGTCTTACCACTTGAGATACCGTAACTACCATTCTAGATTGCTTACTGGAGCTAAAGTAGCCTTTAATTTTTGTACGGTCTGTTTAACACTGTCCTAACAACCATCTTAGCCTGACCTGTCTATGGATAGTATTTCAGCATTATTGTATCCAAATGTCTTCAGGCTTTTGTAGGAGTTAGTCAGTCTTACCATCGATCAAAGCTCTTGAATCATTGTGGGACCTTTCTTAGTCATCCACTTAGCATTCTAGTAGTCTCTTCAGTGTTGTGTCTGTTCATAAAATGGCATTTCCTCGTGGCACTTAACTTTTCAAGAGAGATGAAAAACTAAAACTTGCTCAGTCATATTCTTTATATTGTGTTATTCCTGAGGTTTTTCTATGCTATGTCACTACTTAATGTGATTTCAAGATTTCAATTTCAATTATAGAATTTTTTTAAAAATTTTTAGATTGTTTTATTTTTATTTTTTTTTTTTACCTTAACAGAAGTATTTTTATATTTGGAACTGAAACTTGTCTTTGTTTGACATAAAATTCTAGAGAAGCATGAAGCCCTGTCCCACCCACCCAAAATGCAGACAGAAGTAGAGCCTAGGTGATCTCAAAGGCAGTGTTTGAAATAGATAAACCACCTCTGCATTTAGGGATGGATATCCCATTAATTGAATAATGCTTGCTGTCAGTACCCATTAGAAGGCTGTGTAGATGGAACTCTGCCTTGGGATAAGACCATGCTCATTTATAGTCCGCGCTGTAGCAGGAACATTGCTGAGAAGTGTCCCTATTGCTGACCTCTAGATACCAGTTTTTAGTTTTGCCAGGCTATGTGCCATCACAGAAATAGTCTTTGTGCGTTGAGAAACCAGGCTGCACCTTGTAATGAAATCATTCTGTTACTTTTAGTTCTTGAATCCTGATTCAGCTAAATAGGAGTATGTGGAGATTTCTAATTAAGATATGGTTACCTTTGGACACTTGAAGATAAATATATGTATTTGCTGGTAACTGGAGTTACCTGTGTCTAGTAATTCATATGTATGTCATCTTCTGCATCCCTTCCCATCTACCTCTGGAGACATCCTGTGACCATCTGCTTTCATGATTTTGTGTTTGAGAGAGAACTGAGACAGCATTAGGCACGCTGCCCCATGTTCTTTCCTTTGAGTGCCGCCTTGACTCCTTTTCTTCACGTCTTTAATACGATGGCCCCCTTTTTTTTTTTTTTTTTTTTTTTTTTTGGACGTACACATCCAAGGAAAAAAAAGTACTGGTAAGTGAACTTTAAAATATTAATTCCAGGTTCTACTGTAATACCAGAAGTTGGTACAATGTACTTAACTACTTCAAGCGGATATCCTTATATTTACCATAATGGAGTGGCTTATTTTCATACCTCTGAAGTTGCTTCTGTTCCACAGCCATGGCCAGTAAGTAATTTATTTTTGTATATATGCTTTTGTATGGACCAGGATGAGTGCAGTGTTTTCAAGTCACTTCTGCTTCCAGTTTCTTCAGCTATGCCTTGTGTTTGATGCTTAAATGGTATCCTTTCATTTCCCTGTTTATTTTGTGGTTTTTAAATATTACTTAAGTTTATAATTCTTCTGCAGGGGACCTTTGTTTTGATGTGACCTATTGGGCAGGGTAGTTCAGAATCAGTGTGGGCCCTACCCCAGGAGAAGTTTTGTTTTACTAAGGAGTTGTTGGTGCTTATGACCCTTGGTTGCCTCTATTTATTAGTCTTCCATGAGTGAGGCATTCTTGGATGCAAACTATTATGCTGAGGACGAAAAGTTCTAGTTAATACTAGATCAACAAAGCAAAAGTGAAATTGGGTAATTTTGTAGGCATTCACATACTTTTTTTTTTTTTTTTCAAGAATACTGCTTGTTTTTTGAGGAAAATACTTCAGTAGATTGTTTGGCTTTAGTAGGCTTGGGAAACCTGGACAGAATTTCTTGGGAAGTACAGGAAGGAGTTGTCAGTCACTTCAGTTTTTTTACAAGAGGGAAGGATTGCAAGACTGATGGGGTCTGCATAAGGCACAGGACCTACAGGGAGGATGCATCCTTAATTTCTGTAAAAGCAGCATTCACAGGGGTTGTACATACCACCTCTCTAAATGAGTGGAAAATCCCTTCATGTATTGGGGGGGAAACTCAATAGAAAAAATCCTAATAAATAAAACAAACTTTCCCAAAACAGAGATGAGAACAGTAATAGCTTTTTTTATGTTGTTTGCTTTGGCACTGTAGTATCTCTTTCTCAGTACTTAGCCTCTGTTTTAATCACTTGTCTTAACTTCTGAAATGTTTGCTCTTCTAACACAGGCACAATATAATGCCTCATAGCTCCTCCTCAACGTTAAGAAGATAAGGATAAGCATAAACACATGTTTGCATATTTTTGGAAAGCCTTTTTGAAGTCCGTGTTCTAAAGTTCTAGATAACTTGCTCAAATCTGGCCTCTTGAAGAAAAACAATACTTTTTGTTTTCTAGTACTCGACTTTAGTTCTGGTGCCCTGAGTCAGATCCACTGTATTTCAAACAAATAGCACTCAATCAAGCAAATAGCACACAGTTACAGATAAAGCTATCTCTTTTGGTTTCACTTACTTACATAGTCTTAATTTTCATTGTTAGGAAACTACCTATATAAAGAAGTTAAAGAAAAAAACTGAAAATTTGTTGTTGCAGAAAACACTAAAGATATTGATACTTTTTGGTGTATATGGTGCATGTATAACAGTGCAGGTTGGATCTTTTTTCCATTTTGCATTCTGCATTTTCATATAGTGTAGAATGAATTAGTTTTGGAGCTGTTCCTTCCTAAATATCTGCAAGAATGAGGTAATTCGACACGAAGGTTGCACATGCTAGCTTTAACTAATCAGAACTAGCGGTTCACAGTGCTATGTTGTCCTCTACCAAGGCCATGTATTTCTTCTTTCGCTGATATTTCTCTGACACTAAACTGGGCCCCCACAACCCCAGGCAGGTTTCTAGCTGGTTTATCTCCCTAAACTGTCTCACTATCAAATCAGGCGAATGCTGGGGCTGGTGTGAGGAAGGGAACGGAAAGGGAAGAATGCACTGGGGCTGTAGAGAGGTAAGAATACATCACTGATAACTTAAATTGCCCTAGGTGTTAACAAAAATATGCCTATGGTCAGGATAATTAATGGCTTTAGCATTAGTGCTTTTGGGAAAGGACTAAGTAAATGTGCCAAATGTAGACACTTAGAAATGGTGGTTTCAGAGAATCAAAGTGTAAGTTAAAACTCAGCAAATCTGTTTTCAAAAGGGAGAGGAGGTGGTTCAGCATTATAGTACTTCAAAACTGTTCTTAATGGGAGTGACAATTTATGAAATTGTTTTATTAAAATTTGTAACTTTTTTCTTTTTAAGTCGCGCTCTGTTTCCAGTTCACCTATGATGGTAGCTCAACCGGTTTATCAGTCTCCTACATACCATTATCAGGTATCTTTGAAAATGGGTTTCAGACCATCAGTATTCATTCCAGCCATGCAATTTTATTTGCAGCACTGTCTCACATCTGTTTATTCTTAGGAAGTAAAAAGACTGTTCCAAAATAGTTGTATAAAACAGATTTTAATTTCATCAAAACCTTTCTTTTCACTAGAATACGATTTATTCTGCCTATGTAACCACATGGAAATAAATAGAAATTTTCTTTGGTGTTGATAGACAACTGGCTTAGTACCATCCTTAACTTTCATCTAAGCCATACTTTTGCTCGAAGCAGGGCTGGTTAGATCAACTTTCTCAGGAGCTTGTCCAGGTGAATTTTAAGTATCTCCAATGATGGAAATTCTACAACCTTTCTGGACAGCCTTTTCCAATATTTGACTCTTCTAATGGTAAAAGGCTTTTTTTTTTTTTTTTTCTCTCATTGCTGGTTAGAATTTTCAGTGTTCCACCTTGTCTCCATTGATTCTTGTTCTCTGAACACCTCTGACAAGAATCTCTGTCATATTTCTGCTTCCCCATCCCCCCGCCCCTTAGGTAGTTGTAGCCAGCAATAATTATCCTGTCATATTTATCCTTCTCAAGGCTGAACAAACCTTATTGTCTCAGTATAACAATGTCTATTTTCCAGTCCCCTAATGATCTTGGTGGCCCACTACTGGATTTATACAGTGTGTCCATGTTTTTAATGTGTATTGGAAGGTTAACTGTGGTTTATATCTTCTGTTTTCCTAATTAGGCATGCTGCTTAGATGCTTCAGTATTTTAGAAGCTTATGAAATGCCCAAGTCAGAGGATGAGTGGAAGCAGACAAAGCTATATTCCTGAATTATTTGGGGGCTTACAAAAGTCATATTTCTTCTTTTTAATTAAGAATTGATTATAGATAGTTTTGATTCTAGTATGTTGGAAATTCTAATATGTGTATGCATATGTTCTTAAATCACATAAGTAATATATTTTTTGTTTGAATTTAGGCACCAGCACAGTGTCTTCCAAGTCAGTGGCAGTGGTCTGTTCCACAGGTAAATACAGTTCATAATTGCAGCATTTTCCCATTATTTTGCATCTAACCTGAAGGCATGGTGCGCTTATCTAGCCAGTGACATTTCCCACTATTCACAACACTGTTGAAATAAACATTAATTGCTATATTTTAGCGATGTATTTGCAACACTCACTGATACAAGAGATGGCATAAAATAGCATTTATTGAAACATCAAATACAAATCTGTTGTCAAGAAAGCATCTTCCCCCTCTCTTCTCCCTCTGGCAAAAAGTTCATGTTAGACTATCTATGTAATAAGTTCTCAGAAGCAGATAAAAACTGACATATGTTGCCTGATAGGAGAAATTAATATTAACTAGTTCATTAACTGATACTAACTGTGATATTTCATTGAAGTTAGACCCAGACTGTTGAAATGGGAGGAGGGACTTGAAATTGTTAACTTGGTAATTTTGAGGGGAGACTTTGGGTTTGTGATCTCTGTAGCAGAAGAGCTTAATATGGAAATCTTGCCGCCCAAAGAACTTTGAGTTTGATGCTAAAAGAAGGACCAAGTCCATTAAGCTTGAACTGTTGTAATGCATCCTCATTACTTTAGTAGCAGCCAGCCTTGTCCAGTTAAGGTCAGTTTCACTTTCTTAAGGGATGTCAGTCTGCTGCTTTGAAATCTGGGTGCTGAATTAAAGAAATACTGTGGATTTTATTTTAAAACAAAAATACTTGGTTTTTTTTATTGTAACATTTTTGCAAGAGAAAATTAAAGTGTATTATGGTTCTGTTATCTTGAGAGTGTCAATTTTATAAAGTTTAGGATTTCTCTAACAATGGTCTCCAAAACGATATGTATTTCTCAGACTTTATTTACAGTGATTAAACGACATCTTAGTTCTGTCCTACTGCCTGACCTTTCTACCCACTTCTCCCTCACTTAGTTTCTTTAGGTTAGCGAAGATTTTGACACTTCCTTTTAAAGCTTTATCTTTGTTTATATAGCAAAGACGACTGTAAAATAAGCTTTGGTATTCATAATGCATACATTTATGAGAATGATGTGTTTTATTTCAGTCTCTTGCCTCTTCACCTTCATTCTTGTATCTGCAACCATCTGAAGTCATTTATCAGCCAGTAGGGATTACCCAGGAAAGTGGATGTGTATCTCCCCCTCTCCTAGTGGAAGCTGCAGTTCCTGAGGTGGTGGTATAAAAAATTTTACTTACAATTGAAGCGTTTATCTGCAATTGAAAAAAAATAATCTTCTTAGTTTAAGTACAAGCAGTTCAAAGCACTTAAGTCAACTGTTCCTTGTACTTACCTGCACCTAAGCTGCTGCTGTTAAATCATTTCAGTTGTTCTTAAGTTAGAGTACCTCCTCCAGTTTTCTTGGAGAGTGCTTTGATTCTGAAATATTTTGGAGGGTCACAAGTGTAAGGCAGACAGCAGTATAAAGATTAGTCAATTTGTTTTGTTTGAAAATAACATTTAAATAAAATGGCAACTAGACTCCTCAGAATGCTGGAATAGTCCACTCAAGCCGTAACAGTTTCCTGAATTAATTCTCTTTCTGTGTTGAGTAGAAGCTTGTCTCTAAATATTCTGAAGATTAGAATGAATTAAGAGTAGTTGAATGACTAAACAATGTTTTTCTTTTTTGCTTTTATATCAATAGCATTTCTAATATTTCTTAAGAGTTTCTTAATGTACAATAAGGCTATTACTTTAGATACTAAAAATAGTAAATAATTGGCTATAGAAAAACGTAATATAAAATTGAATATCATTAATTGGTACTTTTCCTCTTTGATAATTCATTCCTCATTAACAGGGATGCTAAAATAAATTATAAGTTAGGACAGTAATCAAGTATGTTTTACAAAAGCTGAAGAGTGTTTTATTGGTACAAGAGAAGTTCCAAAACTGGTATTTCAAATATCTTAAGTGGGAAATCCTGATATACCCAAGTAATTTAAT
>KL280882.1:0-17003 GCA_000699545.1 Podiceps cristatus | reverse complement strand
TCCCTACAAAGGTATTGAATAATACACGACTTTGGTGGGGAGTTTCTTCCTTTTTTTTCTTAAAAAAGTGCATAAATCTCCCTATTTATTATATAATCATAAATTTTGTTATCAATGTTATTTGTATTTTTATCTTTTCTATTTCATAAACTTGATATCACCTTATACAGAGAAATTTGAAATCTGTGAGCACTAAAAAACCATGAAATTAGTTAAGAAATGTTTGGATGTAACATGCTCTCTGTTCACGGGTACATAATTTGTTGATCTTTAGGAAGCAGTTTGTGGAAATTCAGAAGTTGGTGTAAAATTTAAAGAAAAGCCTGTGTATTATTTGTATGTAAATATCTTGTAAGTGTGATAATGCTGGGAATTACATTTCTATATGCTAATCTACACATTTAAACACTGTTCCAATTAGAGCTGAGTGAAATGGATTTGTAGTAGAGAAGAGTGCTACCTCTGTCAAGGAAAGTACTTTTTGACACTGGTGAAGATAAACTAAATTTACTAAACACTGTGGGAAAACATAGATTTAAAGATTGGAATTTAAAAAAAAAAAAAAAAAGTAGATAAATGTAGCCTACAGTGTGAAGATTTAAGGAATCTAAAATCATGTGAAAGGTTTGCAAAAACATAAACTTGTGAAACAAGCTGTTTGGCTCATTTTTTGACGTTTTGGGTTTTTTATCAGCTGTATCCTGATCTTGGAGTTCAAGCACCACATCACCAGTCTTATGCCCCAAGTGCCATAACCATGCCTGCACCTGTGAGTATCAAATAATTAACTCGGATAGTTAAAGTAGGCACTGTAGTTCTAACGTTCCTTTTCTTGAACAGGGAGAGTAAGGGAAGAGGGGCAGGGATGGAAAAAGTCTTAATGAATTAATAATTAAGGAAAACAGAAATGTTGCAGAGAAACAGATTTTTCTTGAGGCTTTGTTACAGGGGACACAAGTATTTCTTTTTTTGGAACTATTTGGGGAAACTAAAAAAATAATAAACATGACTAGTTTATTATAAAACTGGAGATAAAATAATTTGTCAGTTGCAATTTTCTTTGTGAGAGAAGACGGTGAACCTTGTTTAGTTCTCTGAAATAATGGTTACAAATCCTTGTCTCTCTGTTTCTGGATAGTTGAATTTGTTACTTACAGCCCTGGATAAGAACCTCATGTTGTGTTGAGCTGGGGTTTTGGAACACAGATCATGACAAACTGTCCTGGTTGGCCACCTGTGGGTGTTTTTCCTGTGCAGTTCTGATTTTGAATGGCCATTTGAAAATGTGATTCTCCCATGTCACCCAATGCAAGTTGTCGGGGGTTTTGGGTCCCAGTTTAAGGTCATTTTGCCTAAATTAAGGTTGTTAACACAATATATAAAATAATGTCAAAACTAGATTTAGCCTAGATTTGCCTGATAACAAAGGACTTAAGGTTAACAGTAGTTTTACTTGATACTACAGCATTTGCTCTTCTGTGAATATGCTTACTCAACTACAAATCATGGACTAAATATGAATGAAGCAAAGCCATCTTACAGGCTTTTATATGTTTGTTTGGTTTTTTCATTTATTGATTTCTTTTAAAAGAATTAGGGTTTTTTCCCCCAGACTACTGTGTAATAATATCTACTAAATACTTAACAGTAGAGGGGGCTGTAACATTAAGTGTTGTCCCAGAATAAAATGCAAGTATTCCAGTTTAAAAAAAAAAAAAAAAATCTGAATGCTGAGAATACTGATCTTGAGTGATTAATATTTTTAAGAAATACTTAAAAGGGAGTTGGTATAACACAGTGATCATAACATCCAGTTTATATTCCATTTTCTAGCAGTGTGTGAAAACAATTGAAAAAAAAAAAACCCTGGCAATGCTAATCTCAGAATCAAAAAGTGCATACTTTCTGTATCAAATAGAGAAACTAGTGCTTTCACCTTGATACTTGACTTTCATTGGCTTTCCTAGTACCAGGGCTATATGAACAAGATAGTGTGAAGTAAGTTATAAGGTCGATCTAGATCACAATAGCTCTTCCTCTTTTACAGTCATTGCCACACTACCATGCTTTACCTTATAGCAAAGGAAAAGTAGTTTACTTTGTGATAAGTGATAACGTGTTAATTTACATTAGAATATGTGCATGCATGGTAAATCCACATTGGTTACTGTGGCATAGGAAATGAACTGCAAATTTGGACTCTTTATCTCCTGATACAATATTTTCTATGTTTATTCATATCTTTAGAAATGATTCCATGCACAGCCAAAGCTCATAAAACCCAGCAATTAATTTCATTTTCTACACCACCCACTTCTTGTGCATATAGATTGTTTTGTGAGGCAGTATGGTAAACCACGTCACGGAACTGATGTAGTTAAAGATGAAGCCCCAGCTCCCACCACCCAAAAAGAGCGAGCTTAAACTTGGATCTGTTCTTCAGGCCAGTTTGTCAAGCAGCTGCCCACGCTTTTGTGCCTATACAAGAAATTTGGGCTAGAAGTAAGACTTGTGTTAGCAGTGCAGATTTAACTTGATAAACCTAGTGTAAAATGGTTAATTCTGTCCATTTCTTCACTCCATTTCCTGCTCATTCCTAGTTGTTTTCTCAGAAGTCTTCTGTTACTTGTAATTGAAACTCTGCTTTGTTTGGGTCTCAAGTAGATTCACAGATACAGTTAAAGTCTTATAAGAGTCACTGAATTCTAATAATTTTATTCATTAAAAGATGATGCTAAATATTTTTTGACAGGTTTTAATTTTTATTTAGTTAATTAACTTTATTTAGTGGTAATTGGTAGTTCTGGAATATAATTGTTCCAGTTTACATTTCATCTCCTCTCTTCGTATACCCACTTAGTTTTGAATATGTTCTATGTATAATGAATATGATCAGCTTGTATTGTGTCTATCACACTGGCTGAGCACTCAATGACTGTTGAGAAAACCAGTAAATGTTGACAGCAGACTGCTGTGTATTAAGCAAGTGGTTGTGTTGTTACCACCTGCTCCCCAGCTGCATAAAAATACTGCCTGCTGGCATCTTAAAATAGCCCAACAAATCTATGAGCTATTTGAAAATTGCCAAGTAGTGACCATGTAAGCGAGAGCAGATGCTTAAAATTAAGGATCTTACCTTGAAGGTAATTTGCTCATTGCCTCCACTGTGCTAGGAATAAACTTATGCTTTATACTAGGAGCTGTAAGTCATATGGTGAGAGTAGGCTGTGTACAGGCAGCATCAGGGTATTTTTGGCAGTTGTGGACTTACAGCTTTCAAATGCAGCTCAAAACAGAAAATGCATTGCAGTCGTATTTTTAAGGAAGTCACAAAGGTGAGCAAATAAAATGGATGAAGTCTTTATCGAAGAAGAAAATCAGATTTCCAAACCAGTGTTACCATTGCTGTTGTGGATATATAAAAAGAGAACTTAGTTTGTTAAGCGTGTAAACTATTTAGCAGTTAAAAAAGGTAGCTTCAGTTCTGGCAGTTCGCTAATTTATTTTTCATTCTCTCTGTTCTACCACTTACATAGTATTTTGTTGATGTAACTTTTAGTACAAAATATGTAATCATTGCATATAAAATTTAGAGGAAAACATTTCTCAATTTCCAACTATAACTTATTTTTTTAGTTCCAAATTTGGTATTTAAGATCAAGTTTGAATCAGACATACTAATCTTCTCCCTTTGATCATGTGTTTGCCAATGACCCTTTGTATTTACTTGAAGGTGTTTTTCTTTTGGGGACTATAGTATGTTTTGTTCATGAGTATCTGGAAGTGATTTCATCCTCACATCTGTATAAATGGATAAGGTTGACAGTCACTGTCAAAGGCTGCTGGGTGACGAGGGTTTTTTTAGGAGGTGTGATTTTTTTTTCATCTCTACTGGATCTTGTGTAGTGTTTCAGGTCTTAAGTTGTCCTCTAATATGGAGGTTAATGCTTGAATGCTCCTAGAGGACAGGTATGAGATTGTGTTTGGTAGTAAAATCTGCGTAGTTACAGTAACAGCAGAAACTTGAGGGAAGATTGAAATTCGGGTTCTCTGGTTTCAGACCTGGGCAAAATACCTGTGTGTTAAATTTTTGTTTTGCTGGATGGTTATCCTGAGTTCTGAGGCACTGGCCTGGTAAATGTTTATTGGATATTGTGTGTGTGGATGAGGGAGACCTATGAGGCTTGAGGAGTGGAACACAGTTTCAGTCTACATAAACTGAGCAAAGGTGTAAAAAGTTCTGGCAGATGAAGGTGGGTAGGTGGGTGGAGTTTGTTGCTTTGTTTCAAGTTTTGGGGTTGTGTTGTTTTTTTTTTTTTTTTTATTCTTACCAGTCATCTTTTCCAGCTGCAGTATACCTGCTCTGGTATTCCCATGGTCTGTATCCAACAGAATGTTTTGGTTAACATTAACATTATGGGATCATACAGTAGCTTTTCCTGATGTTTTAGGTCCTTGGGGGACAGTAGGAGGTGTTCTTTTATTTGAGCTTGGATATTTAGCTTTGGGGGGAGAAAAAAATTAGTCCTGCATTGTCTAAATTCTTCATTCCTGTCCCCACGATAGACTAGTTCTAGCTGACAAAGTCTGACAATCTTCCTTAATTCAATTCTTGGAACCTGGAAGTGCTATACATTGGATTAGAGTGCAGAGCTTCTTTTAAGCTTACCCTTTTCTTCAGAAAATGTTCTGGAAAGGGGCAGAAGAGTAAAAATGTAGTAAGTAGTTTTTGGGGGTGTGTTTTGTTTGGTTTTTTTCCTGAAAACCCAGTTAACTGAGCTCTCAAACACTAAGAACCTATCAATGATAGAAATGTGATCTGGTTTTCAGACTTGTTTGTGTGTTCGGTTTTTGTCACTACTTTGTTATTCCCCACATTCTTTTTCAGTAGCTTTTAAAGTGAATTTTCTGCTTACTGTAAGTAAATGCTTTCCAGAAAAGTCAAAGATTCTTTGCTTAAGCCTTTCCAGTCTGCAGTATATTGGCAGTAATTACATTGCCTCTAACTGAAAAGGCAGAAGAGGATCTTCCTTTGTCATAACAGAATTTAGGGTATTTGTTTGTAATATGGTTCATGTGTATATGCATTCAGATCATAATGGTGCATCATGCTAACACCTTGGCCTTTTGGTAGTGAACGTTCTGTAAATTTAACTGAACTTGGAGCACTCCATTTTTCTCTGTAGTTAGGAGTAATAAAGTAAAATTTGTGTTCTGTGTGTAAAATACATAAATATGCATGTGTTTATACATGTTTTGTGCATGTATATATACATAAATTGTGGTTTTTATAAGGGGAAGTCTTGGTATAATAATTTTGGGAAAGGTATAGCACACAGTACTAGTATAAATTACTATTGTATAGTATTCCATCTGGAACAAAAAAAATAAACCTTACAACACTTTCTGTATAGGTAAGTATTTTTTTATTTGTATGTCCAGTTAAATTGTGAGAGAGAATATACAGTTGTTTTAAAGTTACCTTAGTCTCAGAAACCTGAATCTAAATTTCTACTCATCATTGTATATGATTAACAAGAGGCTTGTCACCACCTGTAGCAATGTCTATCGCATATAAAAGAGGCATTTTAGACTCCACCAAAACCATATTTGTTAATTTTATATTAACATGGGTGCAGATGGCATGCTTTTTCTCACACTGTTTCCTTCTGTGTTCTCTTTACACTCATCTTTTTCTATTCTAATTGTTCATTCCTATTCTAGTTTAGTGTTTTGGTGTTTGGTTTGGTGTGGGGGGGTTTCGTGGGGTGTTTTGTTTCATTTTTTTTGGTTCTGCTTTCTCTGATCTGTATGCTCGTGCTCTCTCTCTCTCGATAGACACTATGGAGCATTCACTATTAAACCCTTTGGGCAGCTGTAGTCTACCTGCACTGATTTTTTTGTGTCCGGTCCTTCCCATGTGGCTGAGATCCATCATCAACATACCAGCTAGCAGCTGCCTGGTGTGAAACTTGGGGTCAGTTGTTCCATTGCAATGCTTGCTATTCACAAATTGGTAAATAAAACATGCTTAGATAGAATTTAGCATACTCTGCAGTATTACTCTAGCTGCTTCCTGCGTGTCTATAAATTTGCTACTAATTCTCTTATGTGAAACAAACTTTACGTAATCCATGTCATTCATTCCTGGGATAATCATGTATATATTAATTGTATCATTATTTTCTTTCTAGTTAAACTTCCCAAGTTCTGTGTATGTGTTTAGATTATTTTCCTTCAGTAGGAAGGGAAATTTTCATCACTCTTAATGTATGATTTTTGCTTCTGAAACTGTTTTAATTCCTTTATTGACAACTCAACTTTCTCCTCTTCCTATTTTTTGTGATTTACAGTGGTTTTTATGTGTGGAGTTATGCTATGGTAGGTGCTTAACCATGCTTTTTATTGTGAAAAAGGTGCTGCTTTCAGTTGTTTACACTTATTTTAAAAATAAGTATTTAAATGAAATGAAACTAGGGAAGAATGCATATTTTCCACATGTTAAAATTTGTCTCTATTTCTTACTTGATAGCCTCTAAACAGCCCAGTGATTTGTTGCATGGGCTTGCTATTTATTAAGGTGTGACTCTTTGTCTGTGTATGCGTCTGTGTGATTTATCCGCAGATGTGACTTTTAAAAAGTATTTGAAATTTGCCAGTGTGAAACTGAGCATAGGTCTTTACTCTTCTCTTGGAACCGGGCAATAGAGAGGAGAAAATGTTTGTCCTCCATATCTTAATAGGAGTCAAAACTAAATTAAGAGTAAGAGAATTAGATTGAAGTCCTATAAGGCTGATGTAATGAAAGCTAAAGTGAGCAGTGAGACTGGCACTAGATGGCCATGGAACCTAGAGATTTAGGAAGGCAATGCACTACATGATGTGGAGCTAGTAGATGATGGAAAGAAACTGAAAGAGCCAGATGGGAGGGTAAAAAGATGGTAAGTTTAAAACACACACACACACAAAGTGCTGAAAAGGCCTAAGCTAAGAAGATAAGGTTAGAAAACGAAGATAAGGTTAGAAAACAAAGATATGAGTCTTGCATAGTAGGAATGGGAAGAAAAAACGCAGATTGGTTAAGTAAAGAGAATAAAACAGTTGGGAGCTCCACAAATGGGATACAGAGCAGCTGAGATATAAAGGGAAGCGTAAGAGAACTTGATTTTAGGAAGAAAAACCAAAATAGTACAAGTATTCAAAAAAATTGTTCTTGCCAGCACCTAAAATGTTGCCCTGTTTTCTGGATCTTGCCATCCTTTTGTCAGCAGCTAGTGGCCTGCACTGACAAGTTACTTAATCACAGTCCATTGCCTATTTGTTAGTTTGCAAATAGGACAGCTACCAGTTACTCAGCTCAAGTTTTATAAATCTGAATGTTAGCTACTGGGAAAAAAAAAAAAGCAGCATTATTCTAAATGTTCATACTAATGCATTGTTCTAATCTACATTACAGAGAATACAAAAGTTAAAACCAAGAACACGCCCCCTAAAAAACCAAACCAAGAACACCCTCCCTAAAAAAACAGACCAACAAAAAAAACCCCACAGAAAACACCACACCTCACAAATCTGCTAAATACATTTGCACTACAACATACTATAAAAATAATTTTTTCCTATCCAGTTAGAAAGAGGATGCAATTGCTTTAATAACTTGACATACTTTAAAGCAAATCAAGTTTTGTTCATGCAGCCTTAGTAAAGTAAATTAATTCTGAGCTCATTCTAAAATTCCATACTTGTAAATAAAGGAAGATATTTTTGCCCCTATTAACTTCACCTATGTACGTAATGGAAATCTGATTTTCCTTTTTGAACTAAGTCTGTCTAGCTGATGCAATAACAAAATGAATTGTAACTTCTCATTGAAGCGTTATTAATGTAGTAAATGGGACACACTTTGAAATAGAGGAAACAATACAGCATTTTTCCCTCTTTTTAGGAATCAAGGTCACATTCCATGTGAAGAAATTTTTCACAACATTCGCCTGTGAGTCTGAAACCTCGATATACATGAAGTCCCCATTTTCGTCCTAGAAAAGATTACAGAATGGAAGATAAAATTCTTACGCCACTGTCTACAGATTCTGTAAACCAGATTTTTAGTTATCTACTTTACTAATGTACCTATCACATGGAGGATATGTTCTTCCTAACTTCCAGTATTGGACTGAAAATGCCCAAGTTAAAATACCACTCCTTTTTGTAAAGAAATAAAATGAAATTTTGTAGTTTAGACAGGTAAAAACGCATGAAACCATGATTTTATCCTGCATTTCCTTTCTTAATAAAAATACTTCTACAGGACAAAATGGTGATTTCTGATACACAGCCTACTGTATAAACTTTGGTTACTAACATGGATTGAAAAAACATCATACTTTTATTAAAATAAAAACTTAACATTTAATTTCTGGATTACATAAACTTGGAAGATCTGTCAGTTACAAAGTAAAAGCCATTTTCCTGCACACTGACAGCAGTTGTGCTGTGGGTTAAAATATGGTTATTTAAATCTATGTGCATTTTGTTTCAATTCCAATAGAGTTTGTCTACTTTTTTTTTTGTAATCAGCATTTTCTACTTTATAAAAGTGTTGTGTCATTTTAGTGCTTGGGAATAATAACTTTTTAAAAATAAAATTTGGACCACTAGTTCAGTAACTACTTATCCTCATGTGAGGCTGACCTTTTCCTTGCATATGGTAAGCAATAAATTTGGGTTTGTGGTATGTTTTTAGCTATAGAAAAATGCAAGAATTGACTTAGGATTACAAGACCATTGAAGACCTTTCCTTGCTGCTTTGACTTTTTCTGTTGTCTGTGCAAAATTTAGGAATTCCTTGGCAGTATCATGAATTGAGATGGAATAGTACCTTCTCCTCAACCGCAGGAAGATAATTTTCTTCTTTTTTATCTTGCTTCTCCTCTCACTTTGTTTTGTAAAACTCAGATTCCTCAGAAGTTAAAATATAGGTTCTCTAGTTAATAGGACATGCAGACTATGGCTTATTGCTTCTGTAGCACCTAGGTCTTTATTTTATGTATGTAAAATATCCTTGAGCTTTTTAGGGGTTTTCTTTTTGCAGTGTCTTTTAATCATTCAGGGATCTTAGAGTGGGCATTACTAGTTGGTAAATAATCCATTCATAATATGTAAATATACTTAAGGATGATTCTAGCAGTTAGTAGCATTCTTCCACATTGTGCAGGAAGAGAGGTAGAGTCTGGTTCTGTTCTTACCTGGTTTTGAAATTGTTGCGAAAGGAGATGCCACGTACTATGTCTTGGTTGCAAGTTTCCTCAAGTGACTTTCCATTTCTACCTCTGCTAGGTAGAAGAATCTACACAAGTATAACTTAGTAGTTTGGTTTTTAACTCTTTTTAACGTAGCAGCTGTGGGGGATTGTTTTACCACTAAGTATCAAAAAAAATAGGCAATTTATTTGAACCGTGGGGATCTCAGCCTATTTTTGAGGGGGGAAATACTCATCTGCTATAGATTGTCATGCTTCTGAGCCACTCTGTACCACTAAAACCATATGTCCAGTTCTGTTTTATTTTTAGATTTTAAATTCATCAATATAAATATATTATAGAAATCTTGGCATATCATAATAGTTCATTTCCATAGAAGAATTTTTACATAGGAAATACTTTTTAACGAAGTACTGTCTGAAGGTGCTGAAGAAAGGTTGTGTGTTCCATTAGAGCCTTATTTCTTGTATCATGAAACAAATGCGTGTTTGACCCTGGATTCTGAAGGTTTAGTCCCAAGTCCTTAGTTTTAGAATTCACAACTTGTTTACCAAACATGACTTTGCTGTCTTTAAAATGCTTTAGAGATTCAAGAAGTAAATTTTAAAGCAAGTACTATATTAAAAAAAAAACAAAACAAAAAAAAAAACAAAAAACAAAAAAAAAAAAAACAACCAAAACATGTTCTCACAGGCAAGTCTTTTGAACTAATTGCTTGAAAGTGTACAAATACTGTGCAGTCACTTACATGTCAGCAGATTGTGGCTGTAGTCCAGGTAGTCACAAAATGTAGTTTATTTTCCATTAATTGGTACAGATGTTAGATTGTTGATAATGAGTTGATCCTGTGGCCTTTGCTTCAAAGGACATTTACTTTGTTTGTACTTCATGTGAACTTGATCATTTAGAAGGATGATCACCTTTAAGCTTCTAGTAGTTGAATCCTTCCGTAGACACAGCTGAGCCGCAACAACTGACTTCTGCAATTTCATTACAGGGATACACAAATGAAAGAACTACATCATTTCTTCAGATAGTGCCTCAAATTGTGTTATCTTGATGGTTCTATCATTCATGACTTTTTTTAGTTTCTTACGCTACACAGCATTATTCTCCTGCCACTTAAATTTTATGTAATATGGAAATTCCTGTGCTTTTATACAGAAGTCATTTAGTTAACTGCAGATGTTAAGATCCTGATCCCTCACTGATTTTGAGGGTTGGAGAAGGGTAACATTCTTTGATCTTCTGCAGTTTCCCATTGATAATTATAAGGCTTTACACATGTGCTAGGAGGGAACACATCAGATTAGGACTGTGCCTTTTGGATGTTCAGTAGATAACAGCAAATAATTATCTTTGTGCACTTCTTGTCACACTCATATATTGGCAAACTCAAGTAATTTTCTGGCTTCTACCCCCTATAATTTAGAGACCCTGCTGGTATCTTTTTTATTTTTTTCCTAGTAAGCTAGCTGTTAGTATTGCTAGCAACCATTGTCTATTTGATGTTATATTTATAGGACAAAATGTTCATTCTGACACTCTCTATGAGAGAAAACTGGATAAAAATCTTTAGACAGGCAGAAAAGTTACCAAAGTTACCTCTTTCCTATGTTGCATTAAGTGGAATTCTTTAGGTCACTAACATTTTTGGTTGCTGCTACTTTTAATCTTAAATATCAGATGAATATTCATCATCCCTGAAAAACTGTCTGCATTTTTCATATTAAACTGGCAATTCTTCGTATTCTGAAATTAATTTTTCAAAATAATACTAAGTCAATGAGTAAACTGCATTCCAATAGTAACTGACCAAAAACTAGCATTAAGCATGCGTCTCTTGATAGGTTTTGTTGTTTGACGTAGTTCTAAAATGTTGGAAGTTGTATGGTTGTAAAATAGTTTTTTACAGTAAAACTTAGAGTAAAATAGGTTTGTGGCTTTGTAATGTTGATGTTTCAACTCACCTGGTATAAAAGTTTGTTTCCTATTTAAGTAAAAGATACACAGTTTAAATTAGTATTTTAAGAATGCAAAACATAATGCCAGTGTTTTGATAACACCTGTGCAGTCCTGTACGAAAATACTTATAAGCTGTTACGCAGAAAATCCAAATAGAAATATAGAAAACAGAACAGTAATATGTAGCTCTCATTTTAACAATGTTTAATAATGTCACTAAGATGTAATGGAAAAGTGTAGGGTCTTGTAAGGCCTTCCTAGGCTTCTTGAGTCACAAATAACTTAAAGAAGTATTGACGCTGTAATCTTCATGGGCATTTGTACCTCTGTTAGTGGAGCTGCAGTCTATGTAAGTGTGTACATTAAAGGTAAACAGAATACTGTTCATAATATTTCCAGTTGTTTTTAATCAGATAAACCAGAACATCCAGTTTCATTCTAGAATGCGTGATTTTAGTTGATCACATGGCTGTGTTACTTGATACTGTATTGCAGACACAGATGATCTAGTTACTGCAACCGTGATAAGTGAGATACTGCGGATGGGCATCATTAAAAGTTTAATAAATTTGGGGATCTTATTTTAGAGAACTGTTAGCAATTTTGTAACTCAAAAGCTCTTTCTGTTGAAACTACTTGTAATATAGCAATAGTAAGTTTCTGTAATTTGTAACTTCTAGTAAAGTTCTGGGTTGGTAACTAAAACTTTATTTCAGAATGGTCCCTATCTGCTGCTTGGTTTGTAACTTCTGTTTATTTAATTGTAGTATTGATGAGTAGTTTAAGGGTTTAGAAAATATGAAAAAATTGAATTGATTAACTTTTATCATTAAAATATGCTTTTGCAGTCATTAAAACCAACTGTTGTCATCTCTCAATTATTTTTAGAATGTTAAATATTCTCGCTTTTCTGTTCAGGTTAACGTGTTTAACAAGACCGTTCCTGTTACATTCACAAAATTATTCCTTCAAACAAACAAGAAAAATGGGTGAAGAGAAAAAATTTAAAAGTTGTGAAACTAAGCCTTCAGAATGGAACACTGCTTCTTTCTTAACATCTTTAAATAAATTATGGACAAAACCGTTTTAATCAAATCATTCTACAGAAAAAAACCCTAAATGTCAGTGTTTAGCTAAAGTCATAGTTTTTGGTGATGAGGATATGAAAAATATTTGATAACTGAATTGCAGAATTTTTCTGATGGAATATTTTGCTTTTTTCTGTCATTATCCTGCCCAAAGCAAGAACTTTATATTTGCCTTAAGTCATGAAACAAAGGAAGTAAGCCTAAAAAGAAGTTCAGAGAGGAACTGTGAACTTCAAAAGTGTTGCAATTTGAGATGATTAATATTGGGGGTTTTTTAGTGCACTGTTTTTGAGGCCTGTAACTGTTCAGACAGCCTCAGGTTCTGGAGAAATCTGACTAATTTAGCTTGTGTTTGTAATTCACCTATCTTATTAATGTGTCTGTCCTCTGTTTAAAATGTTCTGTGTGATAACTGATCTATAGCCGATAATAATGCTATGGGGTAGGGGATGGTTTTTTGTTTGTGTTTGGTTTTGGTTTTAAAGTGGTGCACTTCTATAACTTTAAGCTGCAAATGTGGGTGGTTATGACCCCAAGTGGGAAACATGTTTGGTCCAGATACTATTTTACATTTTGACTTTGTCAGAGAGACTGAGAGTTATCCCTTCTATTTCTTGTTAGTTCAGTTAGTTTTGGTCCTAGTGAAATCTTTATAAATAGCAGTAACTTATTCTTTAGGCAATAGGTAGAGTTTTAAGGTATTTCTGATGCTCACTACTCTTTAACCTCAAGAATAGGAATGGATCTTTAAAGGCTGTGCAGCTTGTAATAGTGAATTTATTCCAGGTAAGCTCATCAGTTAAAATGTTTTGAGTGAATAACCTCGCAGATGTACCGCCAGCAATGGTTTTTGTCCCAGTGGTGGTCTAACAGGCTGGAAAGTCTGGTATGTTCTCCTCTCAGAAGCTTCAGCCAGTCCTAAATCATGTGGCTGAGCAGGAGTCGTGTCATGATTGCAGTACTCCTGAAAAATACTATAGCCCTTCTTACAAAGTCCTTGATATATATTTTAATATTAAAATACTGCTTCTTTTGAAGCTTTTTGAAGTTAATGTAGCATTAAGGCAGTATGATTCCTTTTGCTTTTAACAGACTAGCCTGTATCCTAATTGGAAAGAGAGAGATTACTTTAAGGAAACATTTATTATGGATCCTGGTATAGCTGGCTCTCTGAATTCCAGATTTAGTATCTTATCTTTCTTGAGTTTTGGTATCCATTAAAAATTAAATGCTTGTAAGTCAATTTCCCTGAATTTTTATTTATTATTTTTAGCTTTTATTTTGACATTCTGTATGCACAGACAAGGAATATCTTGTTACCTGCCCTGTTTTTGTAATTTTCCTTATGTTTTATTGTTTTAACCAACAGGGAGTGCAGATAACTTGGAAAAAAGAACATAATACTGTCAAGTACTATCTACTCTTGATGCTTTAAGATACTGGAGGAGTTAAAGTTTAAATTGCATTATTTTATTAAATGGTTTATGCAGGCCATACTTAGTTTTGGAGAAGAGAAGGCATTCTTGTAAACAGGCTTTGTATTCAAGTTGGTTTATCACAGATGTTCCAAAAACAGTGTCACTTTTCTAATTCTAGCAAGAGAAATTTTTGTCAAAAAGGGATGTCAACACCACTTGGGTTTGGTATCAGTGCCATAGACAGCCTGCCTTGGACGTCAGTAATGTTAAGTGAGCATATCAGCATGGAGTCAGGAGCAGAGGGACATCTTATTTCGAAACATCAGTTTCAAGCATCAAATGATATCCTAACATTCAAGTTTAGTAACGTAACAAAGACAAAAATGCCTCCCACTCAAATGTTCCCAAACCTCCCATGACAGTGACAAGCGGGAACAAAGTACATCATGAGTGAGGGACAGGAACAACCCTGAAGTGTGGGTAGACAGCAAGGCTTGTCTTGCTTGCTGGTCAGAGCTGCTGCTGCCTCTCATCCAGCGCTGCTAGAAGACGGTTGATAGTCCAGCACTGGACCCACACTCCTGTCGGTGCGTTACTCTTTTGCCGTCTTCATACCATTTTTCCATTTCATCAGAATAAAAACTGTAGGGGGATTCTGGAAGCCTTCCACATTAACATAGTTCCTTTAGATTAATTGGTCCATTGTTTGGCTATCTTTGCCTTTTTAGAGTCTAAAAATGATAATAAATTTCAATGAATGAGTTACATGCTCTTTAGGGGGGAGGGAGGGTGTGTTGCTGTGACTACCACACCTCGGTAAATCGCAGTGTAGTTTTAGGGGTCTGTTCTTTGATACCAATTCCCAGAACCTTTGTATTTTGGGTCACTGGAAATGGGCTGTTTGGCGTTCATACCCACTTTGCAACAGGATACTATATTTAGGCAGTTCCTTAAGCAGTTCTTGAATCCAGGAATCTTGCAATCCTGTTCCTCTCCTGAGTCATTCAGGTGCTTTGAAGCAGCTTTGCGCTCTTATGAAGGATGCTGCTAGTTCTTGGGTTTGATTTGGTTTGGTTTTCTTGATTCTGACATGTGGGGGATCTTTGGTTTCACTGGTTCAGTCTAGTAACTTTTGAGTCAAGTCTGCAATGGTAACTGTTGACTGACTTCTTACTTGGAAGCTTATAACTACTTAACTAATCTGAGGTTACCCAAAATAAGGACCATTGTTTTTATTCACAAAAGCGTTTCTGCGTTGGTGTCATAAGAGTTTGCTTATACTATAAAAAATCCTGTCTCTGTGAGAGGGTTGAAATATAGTTTAAGCCTTGTCACAAAGAGTTCAAAATAAGGTATTCTGGCGTCTTTAAAAATATAACTATCTTTAATTAAATTAAAAAAAAAAAAAAAAAAAAAAACAAAGGCAACTAGCTGGCAACTGAACTAGTGCTGCAAGAAGTTGATTTATTTGCAGTTATCTTAGTCACGCCATGACTTTATGTAAGCAGTTACAGTGGGTTCTGAGGACTTTGTGGAATGAAGCAGTAGGATTTGCAAGGTTGAGTGGACAGTTTACATGTATGTCTGGTATAGCCACAATTCAGGGGTGACCTTTACTGGGGGGGGAAAAAAAAAAAGTTTGGGAGCAAATCCTGTGTAAGCAGGCATGCAGGAAGCTGAAAAATTGCCTATTTGATAACTTTTCCTAGGTTTTAATCAAGAAGACAACACTGAGGGTTTTCTTCTTGGTTAAAGCACCTGGAGGTTGTTTTAAAGTCTCTAGGATAGAAGTTGTAATTATTGCATAGGCTCTGCACTCAGTGATTTTTAATTTCTTCCAAAGTTAAGTAATTTTAAACTATAATGTGGATTTCAAAGGGGATATAGTCTGCAGATTTATCATTCCTGGTAAACTATGTAAATAAAAGATCACTTTGATTGCAGTAGAACAAGAAGGTTAATGCTTAACTTGCAGTGATTGGTTATAGAAAAGGTGGGCTTTTTTTTTTTTTTTCACTGAAAAATACTAAGCTTATAAAAAAGTAGAAGGCTTTTTAAATTCAAATATGCAGTGGTATGAATCTCTGGTTTTCTCTAGATGATTTAATTTCTCTAGATGCAGTCTAAAGATAAAAAATTTTCTAACTGCCCACCCTGGCAGTAACAGGGCCTTAGAAAATCAATCACTGTTTCTTTATTTTCACATGCATTATCATGGTCTGCATTAGGTGTAATACAGTTACAAGTGACTTGCAGTAGTTAATGTAAGAGTAATAAGAGCCCTTAAAATTATACTAAATTTTCAGGACTTAAAGAAAAATATGCTTGGGAAATGGTGTTGAAAGTCCGGGGCTGTACTGAGGTCAGCCTAACAGAGGAGAAGAGAATTTCAGTTGTTCAATACCCATGAAAAATGGGGAACAAAGCCTTATAACTATATTCATATATAACATTGAAAATGTCTTTCTGATTTTAAATGAGAAATAATATTTCCGTGTCATTTTTCAGTGTTTATCAAAACCAATTATGTAAGTTGATTTTAGCAATGTAGATTATTACTGATTTTCTTGACAAGAAATTTCTGTACTACGTAGTTTTACACCATTACAATATATTATACTATATTCATAGTGTTTTTCCTCTCGAAGTAACTTCCTGTGGATGGGAAATAAGAACCAAACTTGGAAATCTAAAATAAGGACTAAACTGCTTTTCATTTACTTTTCTACCCTTTGAGATGCCAGAAGCAATTTCCTCTTGAAGCTGACTTCCTTTCTGGAAATGATTTTCGTCTCCAACCATGTTGAGGCTCTTTTCTCATTCTTTCATTCTGACTAACTTGCTTTATTCCCCTCTGACTTGCTACTGCAGTTGAGTAGAACTTCTGGAGGTAAGTAATTACAGACAAGTTTCTCTTTCTTTCTTTTTCAGTTCTTCTTCCCCCTACCGCCCCCCTTACCCAGGCAGTCTAGAAGGACAAACAAAGCACTATTGGTGTCCTCTGCAAGAGAGCACTGATAGGGGGCTGGCTGTAAATTGACGTGGCATGGAAAATCTCTGCTAGTTTGTAGCAGCTCTAACATTGCTGCAAAATCAAGCCCACTCCTACCAAGTTTGTAGCTTGAAATCATCACGGAGTTACTGTTTCTATATAAAAAAATGAATGGAAAGTACCTTTGCTTTTTGATTTGGAAACTGGACTTTTTCTGTATTTGGATTTACGACTAATAGAAAACAGAATTGAAGGGTATTATTTGGTTACTCTCTCCCCC